>JAHLJT010009436.1:91844404-91956793 GCA_031308135.1 Acheta domesticus | reverse complement strand
AGAAAAATACAAGGAAATATTATAGCTGGAACCAATATTGGTGTAAAACATATTTGTCAATTTTGAGTCTTATTTTCAAAACTGCAAGCAGAAGCTTCCGCTAAGCGAGCGCCCGCCAAACGATTTGGAGAAACGGAAAGAGGGCCTCTGGACAACGGATCCCGATCTGTCATCTGGGCTTAAGGCTAAATGTACCGAAAAAAACTTGTAGGAAAATTCAATAGATCGCAGCACCATCAGCAGGAATTTACTTTACCGAGAAACGTCTGAACAAATGATCCGATTTCGATCTGTAAACGGCATTTGACTCCTGTTTATAATAGAATTTACGCTACGAAGCCCTTTTTCCAAAAAAACTAGCAGAAACTCGATTTTTAAAATTTTTCTCGTACTTCCGGGAACAATTTCAAAAATGTGGCTTATAGCGCGATGGCGACACGCTTCCAGAATCCAACGCCGTGTCAAACATGCAAATCGGATAAATAGGAGCGACGGTAAGTGAAATTTCGAAAAACACCTCACCCACTCCCCCTTCCCTTTCCCCTTCCACGCCGCCGGGACATCCGCCCCTTGTGGGCCGGGCGGCGCGGCGAAGCCGGCACGGGCGAGCCGGCGCGGCGACGGGCTCGAAACGGGCACGATGCAACAAATTCTCTACTCACTACAAATGGTACAGCATTTGGTGCAAAACTAAATATTTGCCTGCAAATATCAACATAAATTAGACAATTATAACTCCTTTTCATACAGCTCCATTAGGTCACAACAATGACACTAATTCACAGATATTCGCGAGCGCAAAGTGAATTCCATTGTTGCAGACCCTGCATTGTCGCTATTCTGAGAGCTATTAATTCTTTTTACTTATTTCAAATACTTCAAAATAAACAATTTCTAAAATATTAATGTGTAAGTCTATAACAAAGTTCGAATGTAAGAAACGAAGAAAGAAAATAATATACAAATTGCACATTCTAATTTACGACGCATCCAGCTGTCCGAAGCGCAGTAAATTTACAGCGGCCTATTACGTTTGTCACAAAATTAAAGAAAACTACTCGTATTTTGAAAAAATTAAGCATGACCGTATTTATTTTATTTATTTATTTGTCAAAAACAGAAACAGAATGGCACAGACTTTCCCGTATTAGTTTTCTATTTTCCTGGGTCTTCGCTAGCTATTCGGAATTGCCACATACTCTTTCTTGCCAGCTACCATCTATCATCGCCAAAAGAACATTTTTTTGTCATTTTCTTAATTTTTCGGTTTCCTATTGGTAGAACAGAAACATTAATTTTAGAATATTAAAGAACACAAAAACCTAGCCGTAAATGGCAATTTTCTTTTAAAAATTATGTGCCGTTAAGAGAAAATGGCGTTTTAGCACTACTAAAAATGCGAAATTTGAAGCTCATTTTCACAGAACATTTTTGAGTTTTCAAATACTTTATTTGAAGTTATTTGAAGCACTTACACTCACAAATATAATCATCTTTACAAATTGCGGATAATGTGCATATTAAAGATGTGAGAGATCTTTCAAAAAATTTACATTATATAATTTTTGAAAAAAACAAAAAAAACTCAAAATAAACTTCACGCTATACTAATGAGTGTAATTAGCACTATCCGTTACAAAGTTTCAAGAAAACAATTGCAGCCATATACGAGAAAATGACGTTTGAGCATTTCTGAAATTGCCGAAATTTGAGCTACTTTTCACAGAAAACGGTAGTGTTTTCGAGAAACTTTACTTGACATTATTTAAAGCATATATACTCGTAAATATAATAATGTAAATTATATCATTTAAAGTTTTTCGAAAACTAAAAATTTTTTTTGAAATGAACTCGAAATTTCGCATTTTCAGAAACGCTCAAACGGCAATTTTTTCTGAAAAAGGTTCCAAATTTTTCGTTCAAAGTTTTTGTACTTATAGTGCGAAATGCACTGTCTAAGGAAACAAAAAAGGTTTTGTTTGTATTATTTTGTTGTTGTTTTTCTTCAAAAATTACACAAATGTATTTTTAAATATTTCGCATGCTTGTATGCACATTGCAGCGATTCATAAACATTATTGCATTTGTGAATGGAAGAGCTTAAAATATCGTAAAATAATTTTTTTTTAAAAAACTCAAAGATTCCTGGGAAAAAGGGCTTCATATTTCGCATTGACACAGATGCTTAAACACCCTTTTCTTAAAAACGGTTTTCAAGTTTATGAATGAAAATTGTTGTAAAGGACAAGATTTCAGTCTTCTTTAATATTCTTAAAGCAATATTTTGAATCTACCATTAGGAAACCGAAAAATTGAAAAAACCTAAAATATGTTGGGTGCTTTAAATGGCTGGTGGCAAGATGGGGCAAGGCCATAAATCTAGCCCATGCCAACAAAATAGTAAATTTTACTACGACAAAGTCCGAATAGCTGGCTGAGACTGTAGGAAATTGAAAACTAATACGGGAAATCTGTCCATTCTGTAGCACCACTACTTACTTTCTCCTTTTAGTTACACAAGTTATGTAATGCTGCGGAAAATCTATTTCGAGATTATAACGGAAGTACTCGTTTTGGGGTCCCCTGATGCCGAAAGGGTGTATGTGTGTTTTGACTTTTTAACGTCCGTTCGTCCGTCCATCTGTCTGTGTCTGCCTGTCTGAGCGTATGTGAACACCACTAGCGCCTAAACTATGTGTAGAATTTTTGCTCAACTGAATCTGGTCTGAGTCGACGTTCTGCGATTTTTAAAAACATTCATTAATTTTTGGAAATACTTTATATTAAGCCCCAGGGACATTTTCAACATTTTCTCAAAAATGTCAACCAGGATAGGTGGCTCAGTGCATCAACTGATGTCACTGCAATGCCTCTGACCGAGAGGTGCTAGGATCAAGTCCCGATTGTGGCAGAATTTTCAACACTAGCTTGTCAGTTATATGTAGAATTCAACCGATGTCTGAGGAAAATTCTAGCGACCGGCTGCTCTGATTGGAAGTTTTCCGTGGTTTCTCCTATCAACATCAAACGAATGCCGGAGCAATACCCTAACAAACGTACCGCGCACGATATTTCCTTCCTCTTCCTTGTCCTATCTTCATTCACACACACACACACTAACTTGCACAACACTACCGTATATGCTGGGAGACCAATTGGAGGATTGTAATTTGTCCTGGCTGTGGGCCGTGCACTGCTGGTGGGAGATACCTTGTTAAGAAAGAACCCGGCAAGCCGACAGGTAAATCGGTCGGTGATTTAGAGCTTGTCCCGGCTGGGGTGGTGCCCCGCTGGTGGCAGATACCTGTTTGGGAAGCCCGCTAGTGGACGGAAGGTCGGCGCCGGATCTCGCATCGGCATAGCGGGCAACATCTCTTCCACCTCACGATGAAATAATGCATGTGCATTGCACTTACGGGACTAATGACCACAGTAGTTGACGCGCCCGAAATCACTAACAATCAAAAATTACTCCAAATGCTTTCCTTAAATTAATTGTAAGAATAAAGTAAAATACACTAAAGGTGGCATAGCTCTTATTTACATTGCTGACTGATTTTGGGAAAATTGCAAAAGTTCGAATTTTTTTTGGCGTCTTCCTACAACTACAAAATTGAAGATAGAGATTTTCTCTTAAAATTATATTTGTTCTCCATACTTAGTTCTTTCAATAAGGTCATGCACATTTTTTTGAAATTTTTAGTAGTTTTCGCGCAATATTGAGTGCAATTTGTGCAATTTTTAAAAATTACAAGAACAAGATTTTCTCAAAATCGACTTCAACTTTTTTCCTGAAACTTTTGGAAAGGATAGTACCTGATGTACTCTGAGATGACATAAACGCCATATTGCTCTATTCCTTTGTTATTTTTCAAAAATTACAAAAATGTAATTCTTTGACTAGCCTTTCATTTCGTAAATATTTTCATTAACGGCAATTTGTTCATATTAGGGAGCTTTTGCCACCTCGAACGTTAAGTACTATCGATCTTTTGCGCATGCGCAGATGCACCAAAGTGATGGCGTAAACTTGCACTGCGAATGAGCAGAAGATCGATAGTACGTAACGTTCGAGGGTGCAAAAACACCCTACTATTACATTTACGAGTACATGTGCTTTACATTATGTCTTAAAAGTTCCTCGACAACTCAGATGTTTTCTGTGAAAATGAACTGAAACTTCCGAATTTGCACAAATGCTCAAACGCCATTTTCTCAAATTGCTTCTTCAAACTTTTCGTACGAATGCTACTTGCATTCTTTGAGTTGACATAAAATGAATTTGGCTGTATTTTTTTGATTTTTCAAAAAATAAATAAATGTATTTTTTAAGTGTCTCTCACGCCATTAATGTTCACATTTCCAGAAATTTTATACATTATTACATTTGTGAGTAGACGTGCTTTAAATGTCACCAAATGAAGTTGTTCGAAAACTCGAAAGATTCTTGTGAAAATTCCGATGCTTCCATTTTCGCATTTACGCTTAAACGCCATTTTCTTAAGAGCGGTTCCAAATTTATCAATGAAAATTCCTATATAGGACGAAGTTTTACTCTTCTTTAATATCCTAAAAGTAATACTTCGTATCTACCATTAAGAAGCTGAAAAATGAGAAAAGTTCAAAAAATGTATTTTGGGCGGCGATAGATGTCAGCAAGATGTCAGAAGATGGGGAAAGATGGTAAAACTGACCCAGACCAAAGAAATTAGAATACTTTACTATGAGAAAGTATGTGCAATTTGTCCTAAAGTACGAAACGTTTTAAAAAATTCGATTCGGCTGTTTTACTTGGAAGAGGGAATTAACCAGGTGAATTCTATCAAGGTGACAAACGCCGTTTTGAAATGATAAATCGAGTCGTAGGATAAAAGAGCTCTTGCGTTATCTCAGCTTGTTCTTTCCGGTAGTGAAATGGTAATGGAAGATCTTAGAAGTAAAATATATCTAAAATACGATGTGAGGAGATGGAATATGGGTGATATTTACGCAATTAGTTCATTTTTTTTTTTAATCAGCACCAAAGCGGGATCGGTGTTTTGAGTGATACCTCAGACATTCTTATGATGGTATTCGAAGGAAGATGGAATATGTGAATAAGATAATAGTTTTATACTACTATTAAAGATGATACGAGACCGTTTTGCCCCTATACAGCATCACTTAGTTTTCATATTTGGGTTAAAAATATCTTGGATGCGAAGTGACGGAAGCATCAACGAAGTGGACAAGGGTGTCTGGCTTGCTGCCCCCGAAAGTTCAGTCAAGAGCCCGTCGCCGCGCCGGCTCGCCCGTGCCGGCTTCGCCGCGCCGCCCGGCCCACAAGGGGCGAATGTCCCGGTGGCGTGGAAGGGGAAAGGGAAGGGGGAGTGGTGGTGAGGTGTTTTTCGAAAATTTCACTTACCGTCGCTCCTATTTATCCGATTTGCATGTTTGACACGGCGTTGGATTCTGGAAGCGTGTCGCCATCGCGCTATAAGCCCACATTTTTGAAATTGTTCCCGGAAGTACGAGAAAAATTTTAAAAATCGAGTTTCTACTAGTTTTTTTGGGAAAAGGGCTTCGTAGCGTAAATTCTATTATAAACAGGAGTCAAATGCCGTTTACAGATCGAAAATCGGACCATTTGTTCAGACGTAATCGGTAAAGTAAAATTCACTAAACTTGGCTGCTGCCACGTGGTGGCGACAAATTGAACTAGTGTCGGTACATTTAGCCTTAAATCCTCATATGAAGAGTCTGCGCGCGCATCGCAGCAGAAAGCGCAATTAGGAACTTTTTTTCTTGTAAGAGAAGAGCACCCCATTTCATCCGCTGGGGTTGACATGACTTTCTCCCCTAGGAGAATTGTAGCACGCTGTGATTGGTCACTACACTTGAGAGTTCTAACTCGCGTGACCATTGTGGGCGTGCGGAACTCCTCACGCTGAGGGGAAAACTGCACGTCTGTACTGGTCAGGGCGTCACCAAATGGCTAACATGCCAAGGGTGGGCGTTGGCTAACAACAACAACAACAACAACAACAACGAGAGTTCTAAGAGTAGTTGTGTTGCAACTTTTTTTAATAATGCATGTTTTGAGTTATTCAACCGATAAATGTTATAGTTTTGAATGGTTTAACTAAGGCATGACTATTAGGGGTTGATAACTTTGAAAAATCCCTACCTGTCTCGTCTACTCCTTTGATTTTGTCACGCTAAGCCACTTGCTACAGCTCTTCAAACGGATTATATTTCGAATCTCATCAACACTCACTCGTAGAAAACAGATCCGTCAGCGCTCCTCTCATTCCAGGAGTTCGCCAGGTCTCGTACTTTCGTGGACTCCATCTGACGGTTTGGCGCGCTGGCGCCCTAGTCACCGCCGCATCTCGACTTCTTTCCTCTTGAGACGGCGGCGGCGGCGTGCCTCTGGCTATTGTTTCTCCACCTTTTTTGTAGGCCGACCGGAGAATGCGACGCGCGGCGCGGCGGGGTGGGGTCGAGCCGGGCCGGGCCTGGGCGGGCTGGGCCGGACGCGTTGTGGTGGGAGTCCGCCCTGCCCTGCCTTGGTGCACGAGCGGCAGGTAGCGCCCGCCCTCGTGCACCTGTCCGGAACGCAGTGGTGGCGTGAGCCTCCAGGCGGAACTCGGGCGGCGAATCGTCTGCCAGAGGCCCTCAGCCTCCCCAGATCATCGCTTCGTTAGTACTACCTAATGGCAGTAGGAAATTGCTGACGGCCATGCCGCTCGAGTAATGCTACAGTCCGATTATAATTACTATGTATTTGACACTCGTGAGACACATACTAGATCCACGGAAACCACACCAATTATAGCTCTGAAATGAGCGTGAAATATTCCGTTGCGCTCTGCAATTGGTAGTTTTGAATTTGAGCAAGTGTTAAATCACGTACTTTGTTTTAAACTCCATTATTTGTCTCCAGTGACGGATAATTAAACGATTTGCGGTGTTTTCGACAAGGACGTCAGTGGCTGCGCAAAACTTAATCACGTCGCCCCACTTCGTATGTAACAACCGAATCCACTATTCTATCACTGTCTTTCTCGTGCCTATTGAATGAACCCCAAACCTTGATGCTAGGTGCCTACCTCTACCTACCTTCTTCGCCTATCTCTAATGACGAACTCATACGTATTTGAAAAGCTGTACATATTCTCTTGATTAGCGCACAAAAAATTATGATCGCTACGTTTTGCTTCTGGCTTCCCGACTACGTGGGTTCGACATTATCAGTATTCTATATAAATATTTTTACAAAACTTAACTAATTTGAATTTTGTTTAGTGTAATGTGCGAGGTTCTACAAACAACATTCAGTAAACGATCTTAATATTTGAAACCACCTTTATCTCTAATTTGTGAATGAATTTGTGAATATTGACAGACACTAGAAAACGTGCTTTTAAAGCCACTCGCGTATAAATTGCGTGAGGATACTTACCAGAATGTCTAATTAGTTCTTTTTAAGACACACGCTGAAGGGAATTATTTCAGATAAAAGGTATACATAGGTTGGATAAAAAGTAATGAGAATATTACAGTAACTTATAGCAGGCGAGTCGGCGTGCTACCATCTGTCGTGACAAAAGGAAGACGAGTGTTTGCAGCGTGCGGGAATAGTACTCTAAGTCTACTGCAGTATGTAAATCGTAGAACTTCATAGCAATTTGCAAGCGCCTAAACTTCATGTTTCCAGAGATAGAGCAAAATGCGTGGCTCAAAATTGAAATGGTACGAGGTCGGAGTAAGCAAGAATGTTTTCAGGGACTGCGTGAACCGTATGGTAATACAAAGTTGCTGTACTCCTCAGTCGCACGATGGGTTAAAGCGTTCACATTAGGCAGAGATGATGTGAGGGATAATCCCCGTACAGGACGACCCTACGTGGAGGACCCTTGTGCCTCTGGCAATGGGAGATTCTGGAACATCTACCTTCCTCACCCGATATGAGTCCCTGTGATTATCTCTTCAGCAAAATGAAAGAACCATTGCAAAGGACCCGATACAATACCATGCAGTTATTCATGTTATATGGCGGTCAATATGGGACATCAACAGAAATGGACACGCAGATGGTGTACGATACCTTCCTAACGTTTGGCACAACGTTATTAATAACGGAGGTGATTATATTGAAAGTGTGCAAATGTAAATATCAACTGTTGCAATGTGAGCTACTCGAAAGCAGCTACCAGGAAGGTCCTTTAGGACAACAAAAGAAAGACTCATAAGGGGCTCATTGATGGGTTGATTTATCTTTTTACGAACACCAGAAAGAAACACTGACCCTTTCGCTAGTCTATTCGTATTACCAAGTAAACCCAATCATTCTTACTCACTATTTGAATTGATATTGCGTTGGAATGCGTCACAAGTTTAAAGATCTGTTTTGCGGAAGAAGCTGAGGGAAGGAATCTGCTGCTCCTGAGACAATAGGGGGGCGTTATGGTTGGCAGAGGCACAAAAGCACTGGGTTGGCGCTGGAAGAAAAGCAACGGGACTCGGGGAGATACCGCGTTCGCTGGAGGGCGGCAGCGTCGCCTTCATTAGGGCCGAGTGAACGGCCCTCTTTGCGCGTGGGTGCTCCGCGTGAATGGCGACCGGACGCGCGTCCCTGTCGCCCGAAGAACTGTAGTGCGATTTTTCTAACTCTGCCTCTCAAGCCCCTAAGGCCACGATGGAATATCACACGGCATTTCGCGTCTTTCTCGGTCGTGCCGCTAGAAGTCGCATGATCGCAAGCACTGCTTGATTCGGTCGCGATCATGCGATATCTAGCGGCACGACTGAGAAACACGCTAAATACCGTGACATATTCCATCGTGAAGACGGGCCTTGAGGGGCAAAGTTAGAAAAATCACAGTGTAAGGGGATACGAGACCGGTGAAAAAGCTCCCCTGAGGGGTGGCCCACAACAGACGTATAGGAGTATACAGAGTATGAAATACAGAACATTTCACAAGTACAGTTCGGTCAGGGTGTTAATGGAGATACGTTTCCACAACTCCTCGACTTCGGTTGAAGGCGAAAGTGATATGGACTGGTTCACTTTCCTGACACACGGTTCCTCATTAGAAAAGCTCTGTACTCTTTGAGCATGAGTGAAAAATACTGAAAAAATCTCTGATTCGAGCGGACTCGACACTCATCCATTCAAACCCGCAGACCGATTCCTTGTCACGTGAGTTACCATGGAGTCTGATAACTAAAGGAGAATTCAAAAGTCCATTACCCAAGGGATTCCTTTTGCTCACAAAATAAATAAATTCCCAAAGTGAAAAAATCGTGGTACACACGTGTAAAACATGTGAATTAATTTTTTCGCAAACATTTAGGTAAAAATTCTTGTCAAAGGAACCGTGTAAGTTCTGAGCATTCTCTTTTTTATTTATTAATGAAAACTTGTATTTCAATGTATGTAACTTTATTTATTCCATTTCTTGCACGAGTTGCCGCAAATACCAATAAAAAATAAGAAAAATACTTCGTTCAGCATTGGCAAATATGACATCAGATACATTAAGCGGCTATTTTGGAATCTATATTTCAATATTCTGGATATCGTTCCTCCATCTAAACACGCTTATGCACCAGATAACCAATGTCAACGCGTTAGTTTTATTCCAACTTATTGACCGGTGTCCTAAGTAGAGCATGTTTGTCACGGGAGAAAAAGAAACGAGCGGGCGGCCACAACCTTCTCCTTTGGCCCTCGTGGCGCGAGCGACTGGTCCACGGCAGGGGGGGGGGGCTATAGCGGTGGTGATGGCGGCCGGCGGTTGGAGGCCTTGAACTGTCAAGCGGTCGGCAAGGTCGCGTTCCTACGGCTGCCTCGCCCCGCCCTGCCCCGCTTCCTTCGGCGCTGGCCGCCCCGGCCCCTCTCCGCAGCAGCCACGGCGATGGAGGGGAGGATGTGGGGGTGGTGGGGAGTTAATAATATTTGTTGTAGCAGCAGTGATTGTGTTGGTGAATGTTGCTGTATTGGGGATCGTGGAAGTTAAGGGGAGGGGTGTAACAGAATTTGCAACATAGATTGTGGCGCTAGTGGTCTTGGCGATGTAGATCGTGGAGAATGGTGAAGAAGGCAATAGAGTTGCATACATGCATACATATGTTTTGGGGGAGAGGTTTGAGACGATGTCCCCAAGCGTTGTTGGCGTCCAGTTATTCAGTCGTGATCCTTACGGGAAGAAATATTTAGTTTCAAAGCGCAAATTTCATTGTTTACAGGATTTTCCCTAGAGAGTCTGGCATAAATTGCGTAAGGCAAAGGGGGGAGGGGGTCTGAGGCAGCGTTGCGCTGTGGTAGATAGGGAAGTGCGTTACAAGGGGGAGGGGGTATTGAAAATACTCAAAATTTGCGTTACGTAATTTATGGGCGGCTCCTAGACGTTCAACTTGGTCAGTTTAAAATAAAGCATATACCGTAGTAATTTCATTTGAATAGAATAGCGTTTGGTTTAAGTTAATCGAACAATATATTAGTCATTACTAAGGTATGCCTACTGAGGCAAAGTCATGTTCGGACGTATATCTAGCACACTTTTTATTTCTACTTATACGTGTATCTGGATCATATAATCTCGTTTTTATCTGTTTTCTCTGGTGGTATGCTGTAGTACCCGATAAGTAACTTAATAACAAGTACATATGAGAAAACCAGTCCGATTGGAACTACATCGTTATAAAAACAAATCGCCATTGATGGATCATGACCGCTATTCAGCATATGCTCTATTTTCGTTCACGTTACACGTTCTTCATTTCTGATGTATCTCTGATTTACATTTTGTTCCAAATATTCCTTTTTCCCAGCCTTTATTTCAATAGAAATATATTATTTCATATTGAAAAATCATACGTTTCTGTCGGAAGCAATGGGAATTTAGTAACTAAAAATGCACGCTATTTCAAGTAAATTTTATTGAAAGTGAACTTGTAGAAAGTTGATCCACAATTTGGAACAACAGAGTGTTAGTTGCTAGTGTTCCCGCTTTCAAAAGTAGAACGAAAATATTGGCTGTCTTCAGAGTTTTATTTCAAGATTTATTAATATGAATTGAGACCATATTTTCGCTTCAAGTAATTTTATGATAGTTTGGTAGGATGCGGTTGATGTGGTTACTGATCAGACTACTCAGCTGCCCCTCGTCTCGTGCACTACCGTCGCAGCCGATGGCGTCATTAGGGTCGACAGTAAATGTAGGGTCTGATGATTTATTCAACTATCATTTTATACATTAAAGTAGTTTCACAATAATGAATTTTAATGGAAAGAAATGTAACCATCACAGAATTGTCTTTCTCAGGGTAATACAAAATTGCGTACTTCAGCCTCTCCCCCTCACTTTCTATATTAACTAGCATCCAGGAACTGCATCGAAGTCCCTCTCGGGGGGCTTGTATTCTTTTGAATCGTGGCCACCAGGCCACGGTTCGCAGCTTCCCGGAGTGCTTGCGAGCCGCGCGAGGGGTGCGGGAGGGGCGCGGGGCCGCCGCGGGCGCCGGATTGCCCCGCCGCGCCACCGAGGCAGGTGCGGATGAGCGATGCGCAGATCGCTCGCTACGATAGCGCCGCGAGACGCCGCCACCACCGCAACCGTCGCTGCTGCCATCTCCTCTAGCTCCAACACAACGTTATATTACCACCGCCGCCACCATCGTGACGTGCGACATACCGCCGCCGACGTACCACCACCGTGACGTCCATCATCCTCGAAATCATCAGCTCTATCAGCGCAACCACTTCTAATAGTAACTTTCCTTTTGACATTTCCTCTGCCTCCCCGCAGTCACCCGAATCTGTAGTCCCCGCGCCATCTCCACACCTCTCTCTTAACTCCCGCCGTCTCCTCCACCTCCGCAAATCTCATTCGCAATCGCCGTCACCGCCTCCACCGCCGGCGCGTCTGGCCGGCCTCCCGCGTCCACTCTCCGCCAGGGAGGGAACTTGCCGAAAACCGGTTGCTGCGCGTCCCGGCGCAGCGCGAAGCAGCGTGGCTGCGGCCTTCGCATTCCGCGGCGCGCAGATCGCCTCCAGATCTGCATTCGACGTAAACTTACGTTTCGCACGCCACCCGCCGTCGCCGCCACCGTCGCCGGTTCGTGGACCCGGAAACGCAAGGCGCCACGCTGCGCAGCGCAGCGCGCACGCCATCGCGGACGCCGGTCACGGAGGGGAGAGGACGCTGCACGCATGATCCCACGCGTTGCGTCTCGAATGCAAGACCCCGCGATGCGCGTTGCATTTCAACTGGGTGTGAATCGGAGGCAGACCCGCAGTTATGGTTATCAATGATCTCCTTCGTCAAGGAGAATAGTGGCAGATAGCTCTCTGGCTTTTCGTGGAGTTTACACTAGCAGTATTTGTTGTTTTAGAAAGTGCAGGTTTTTCGTGATCTGTTGTCCTGTCGTACACTGCCTCTTTTGAAGAAAACCTTAGATATCTCCTCTTAATGAGGGTAATAAATAACATTGATAGTCATTTTTCTACATATTTTTTATCTTTGTTCATATTAGAAAAATTGGAATTAAATTTGTACAGAAAATTTTAAGTGTTTTGGTAATTTAGTTTCAAGGAATTCAGTGGACTATTAATCACTTTCCATAAATTGCATGGCAATTTTGCGTTGACATGGCGGTATTGTGATGTTAACAATCATGAAGCGAAGGAGAAGTATTTGATGTCGTGCTTTGGCATATCTGGAGTCGAACAAATGTTGGTTCGGTGCCAACGTGCACGTATTGCACTTGAACGTAATGTGTACCCTTCGGCTTTGAGTACTTAGAGGAATATATGGAGTTGTTTTACCACCAGCACTTGGCGGCATCTTTGTATTGCTCAGTTTCGTTCTTAAAGGGTACTTCCGAGACGCGCGTAATGAATTACACCTCTTTAATCCGTCCCATCGCAATTCATCGTGCCATCCATGTCCCAAGTGGCTACGTGCATGGCATCTGAGGTGCCGAAAGAACATTTGAGACGGTCGCGAGAAAGATCCTATCGTGGAGGCGGCGTGATCAGACTTCCAGATTAGGGCCGATATTAGGTAATTGATTTGTATTCTAGCCTGAAGTTTCTTAATTTACTGGAGAAACGTCCGTTATAACACCTTAGTATATTTTCCATATATTCCATCCGAAAAAAAAAATAGATTTGTATTCAGGCGAGGGTGGAGTATATCTAATAAAATTGTTGGTGAAGCGTTGATTCTGTAGTCAATTGACAGTCTCAGAGGTTTCAAGCGTGATTGTGAAGTTTATTGACCTTCCGTATAAGGAATCTTTAGAGTGAAATAAGTAATACAGTTTTATTACATATTTTGTTGCTCATGCATTGCACAATTTGCTTTTTTCTTAATCATGGAAACTACTTAAAGCGGCTCAAACAATTTTACTCTTGGGATTAACAATGCCATACGTTTTGTTAGTTCAATTTCATCTGATAAAAAATTATACTATTTTGTTAATCTTCAGCCATTGAGAGTCCTTTGCCCAGTTTGAAGAGAGAAGAAAACAATGTATGTTGGCTCGCATCGTACAGTTTTCTTGAATGCGATTTCCGTTTTCAGAACATCAAATGACCTAATAAACTTTCACAACATTTTAGATATCTTTAACCCCTCTAATAGTGTGATAGTAAACAGGTGGTTGTCGGTGCAGATATCAATAAGAAAGTTTACGTAGTGATAGTACAGCAACTAAAGACCAAGGAAAGAAAGGGAGGTAGTTGTGAGATTTCTTCTCTATTTATACTACTCCTTTCTCATTACAGATTTTAAGTGTTGAATTTTAAGCATTCTAATTCTTGCGCGAAACATGTTTTTCCACTTCATTTAATTTGTCATTGTTAAAACTATCCATTTCAAATTCTAATAGTATTTAATTGTATTGATTATACTCGTACATAGTCGCGATATAATATATTTAACAAAATTAAGTACTTCTAAAAATGTTTCTATCTCCCACTTTTGTTGTCGATTAGTGAGATATCCTACTGCACATTCCATTCTTTCACGACTGCCAACCTGAACAGATTTAGAAGTTTTATTTCTATTATTTTCTCTTTTTCGAAATCAATAATATTGATAATATCTACTTCGTACGAGTTGCCAATTGCCTCCAAGGCGGGGCCCCGAACGGCGGCGTGCGCGGAGAGGCTGGGAACGATCGAGTGCGGGTCCACCGCCGTAGCACGCAACCCCTGCGGTCCAGCGGTTGCAGCGGCAGTTGCAGCGGCCGGCACGATGCGGCGCGGCGCAGCGCAGCATGGCGTGGCCGTCGCGTCGGAGGGAGAGCAAACGGAGGGCGCTTGGCCCAGGGGCGGCGGGGGAGGGGCGAAGCGGCGGCGGCGGCGGCGGCGGCGGCGGCGGCAGCGCCAGGCGGGAATGCGGAAGGCCCTCGCCAGTTCCCGGCTAATGACGGCCGCGGCCGCAGCAGCCTCCGCCCGCCCGTTCGCCCGCCGAGACGCCACGCCGTTGCCGCTCGCCGCCGCAGCGTGAGCGCAGCACCTGCCGGCCGAGGCCGCGCCGGCACCGCAATGCGAGGCAGTGACATTCGATGCGGTCGAAACAGCGGTCGCTAACCTCTGGTCTGCAGAAAAATCTGGACTTTCTTTGGAGGGTGAATAATAAAAGCAGTACTCGATAAACTTATTTCAAATAAGCGGAACAACCTTCATGCTAAGAATGTGTAAAACTTTTTTTTTTTTTCATTTATTTTTGCTTGACCCGAAGGCCCTTAGGAGCGGAGTCGAAGAACTGTCGCGGTAGTTTCTGCTTTAGTCTATTGTGGTGAGGATTTTGTTTTCCGATTTTGAAATGCACAGCTGAGGGTATCTGGGGAATTGTAGGATAGAAGAGAGTGGATAGAAGGTAGAAATGGAAGGATATCGGAATAATGCCGAGGTCGTTGTGTAACTGGAAGTAAGGTACAAACCAGAGTGCTTTTGTATTAGTTCGGAGGAATTTATTGTGGAAAATCTGCATTATTTGGATATTTGATTTGCCGGTCGAAGCCCAGGATAAGATTGGACGGATCATTAATTGGGTAGGTGAGTAGCAACAGGAAGTCCATGAAGCCATAGGGGTGATGACTTTTTGAGTGTAGGATGCAATTGATGGGTTTGCGGGTGGCCAGAATTATTCTGTAAAGAATATTTGATTTCCAAGTGAGACGTCTATCAAACACTACACCGAGATATTTGACAGGCTTATTGTTTGGGAGCCAAGTTATATTTTGTTCTTGATACTTGAGAGGGGGAGGATGATTTGGTTTGCGGAGCGTCAAGATTTTGGCTTGGCTTTTCGTTGGATTTATGTGGATGGCCCAGTCGGAGAACTGGGAGAGGTGAGGTTGCAGGCCTTCGTGTGCCGTATCAATATCACGGTTTGAGGAATATATAACGGTATCATCAGCAAACAGTGCAATAGAGGCAGGTGGGGATGACGGTATATCGGCGGTATGAAGGTTAAATTGTGTGAGAGGGAACATATCTTTGAGATACTCCTGCTTTTATGTGGAAAGACGATGAAAGAGCTCCAGGAAGGCGGTCTGAAAAAGTACGATCTGCAAGGAAGCTTTTGATAATATGAATAAGATAAGGGGGGGGGGGGCTATGTGAATAAGTTTGTACTATGATAGTCTTGCATGACAAACGGCGTCAAAAGCTTTGGCTACATCGAGAAATTGCTATTGTGTGTTTTTTTTCATGGAATCCTTCGATTATATCTTCGGTTAGTCTTAATATTCGGTGAGTTGTGAAAAGTAGTGGTTGAAAACCGAATTGGTGCGGAGGTATGGGTTGAACTGAATTGAGATGAGAGATTACTCTGGTGAGGATACATTTTTCAAACAGTTTTCGTAAGGAGAACAAAAGGGTAATTGGGCGATAACTTGATGGTCGGTTTTTTGGCTTGTCTGAATTAATTCAGAATAAGAATAACGTGAGCGTGTTTCCATTTTCGAGGGAAGTACTTCAGATGAGGAGATGCATTAAATATTAATGTTATATGTACGTGCTAGAGGAGCGACGTAAGTTCCAAATGGAGAGTGAATAAAGGGAAAGAATGAGGAGAAACTGAGAGGGAAGAACTTTTTGATTTAAATAGAGAAATCCTTTTGCTGCAGAATTTTTTTATTGAAAATAGAAGCACTAGGGAAACAAAATTAAAAATTATTTAAAATAAATCTTGTACGAAAATGATCATTTCTCTCATTGTCCTGAGCCACAATAATATCTTCCACCATGTTTCCTGGGTCTTCCTCAAAAAATTAATTCACATCTTCCTTCCACAATATTATTAAATTGTGCAGGACTGCACAAGCTAGAATAATGTTTTTGGAGGTGTTTAATTTTGTATTGAAGCCGAGTGACAAGACACGAAATCTCCCTTTCCAGTATCCGAAACACCTTTTAACAATAATTCTGGTGGAATTGTGTATAAAATTGTACAGCCTCTCTCTGTTATTCCGAATCTGTTTGAGGCGATAAACCATATTTTTGTAAAACATATCCTGCGTCATCAAGCAGAACATGTAGTGACAGTTATGGGTTAAATTCGCCATTTTGAATTTTCTTCTTATTGGGCACTCATTAAAAATTCCGGAGTCATGGGCGAAGCCCCTTCATTTCACCACAATGTCGATAATTTTGAAACTGGCATTACATGTTTCTTGCACATTTAAAGAATGTCAACCATGTCTGTAGATGAAGGTTTGTACATGTTATCCTCCAGGATTTTTTATACGAATGTGGGTGACACTCGTAACCTAAAAATGACAAAGATTGGGATGTTAACAGATACACATCAGTGTTATACAAACCCATTATTCATATACACATCTAATTAATAATTATAATTTGCGTGGAAGTGCTGCAGTTTCATGAAATTTCTGAACCATCTTCAAAAGCTCTTCTCTTAATGGAAATTTGATAATTTCCCGAACGAGCAAATCGCCCTTGCCACTTGAGATAAAATTCGGCTTGCAGTCGCTTGACTGACGTTGTGCAGATCAGCCACATCGTCTGGAAATCCAGCTCTCGCGAAAAATCACAAAGAATGGTGCACTATCCATTTCCACCAAAATGGGGACACCATGTTAATTAGCGTTCTCCCAAAGTGAAGGCCATATAATTTCCATCAAGTTTCTTGCATTCTGTTTATCTGTCGATATTTCATTTTAAATGAATGATCCTCATATCTACGCATGATCGCAATCCTTTTCCTTCCAATAGATCTTCCATCTCGCACCTCACGCACTACGTTTACTTCACGCACATCAAAATAAATACCATCCATAGCTCTCATATTACATGCACACACAATTCACAATATACAATTTTGAGGTTAGTCCGACGTTAAACCATGCCTTGGTAAGGACTAACGTTTAGTCGGGTCTAACGGCTGATCTTCTTCGGACTATTTTCAAAACATGTCCGTGAATACAGACTTTCTTAGTCCGTCTCTAGTCCTATGTTAGTCCGGACTAAAAAGAACTCCGAATACGGCCAGTCCATCTTTAATAATGTAGTTGAAGGAAGAGGACGAAGAAAATTCAAAATTGAAAATTCAGAATTAACCGTGAAAATCGGGCATATACCACCTTTATACATGTATTTTACTGGATTCTTACAAGAAAGTTAAAGAAAAATATTTGGAACCGTGTTTGAGAAAATTTTGAAACAGTTTCGGAGGGCTTCGTGTAAAGTACCCCCAAATTTTATAGAATCGTTTTCAAAATCTCGAAGCTTCGACTCGAGCCAGATCGACAGGGATTTCTTCAATTTGAAAAAAAATCCTTCGTATGGTTTAGGCGCTAGTGATGTTCACAGACAGACGTTTTGCTTTCAATTGGTTTGTCTGTATCAAGGATCCACAAAACAGAGATTCTGGTTACACCACGCGTTGTTGTTTTTTTCTTTCTTAATTTAGCAACTGGATTTATCCACTTTTTTGTTAACAGGCCCCGCCAATATTTTGTTTCTGACGAAAATCCGCTTTTTTTTCGCGCAGCATTAATCTAGAATAAAAGTATTCCGGAAACAAAATTATCCAAATTAAAGTAATAACCTCCCCTAATAATCATCTCGTTTGTAAAAACTGGAAACGTTTATTGGGTTAATTATGATGTTATCTTTATGTAATTTCACAATATTTCTGCTGCCGTTACATAAAATAATTGTATTTTTACTCTAACCCAATGTTAAATTATCGAGTCTTTTGTCTTTAAAGGAAGAAAATATGAACTTTTCTGTACGACGAATCGATATCATTTATACTGTACAAAGGAAATATGTTTCACCTTCTTGCACCAGAATATGGTTATTTCATTTTAATTACTCTATTTGAGACGACTCCATCTTCAGAGGAGCTTCTCAGTGGTTTGTTGCCTAAATAAAGGTATTTTCCTGTGGCATATGCACTGCACGGATACTGGCGGCGAAAAACGCCTTTCATTTTCACGGTATGCGACCCGCCGTACAGCGCTTCTGAAGCAATTCCATGCAACAAGTTATATGACGGTGACGCGGTGACAGTTACATGACGATGAAAGTAGTATAATACCACACTCTCATGGGGGTGTTGGCGACCAACAACAGATAATTTATATTTGGCTTTCTTAGGTCATTATGAAATAATGAATGAAAATTTGGATGCTTATGCTGGTGGTACAAGAATTTGGAGCAGTGTCCACATAATACGCGGAGCCGAAGACCGCCGATTCCGCGGGCGAGAAAGTGTTTGTTTTGTGTTTTGTGTTTTTTTCTTCTTTTTTCTTTTTTTTTCACCATAATTTTCTGGCGGGTTTGACTTCTCTTTCCACCACGTATCTCATCAGACCACCGACACATTGGGCGAGAGATCATCACCCACAACGGTTCCATTATTATCGTTTTAGGATTCGTGATGGTTTGTCTTCCACTTCACTATCACGAGGTGAAAATATCCAAGCTCTTCTCATGATTCGAAACCATCAGCCCTAGAGCAAAGCAACGGTTACACAAGTCTAGAAGTTTTGAGGATATTGAATGACATATTTTATGCTTTCTAATGGACTATTATCAAGACTATCGATAAAAACTACTAAGATGAACAGCGCTATACATTTTTTCTAGGAATCATTCAGAACATTGCATACTCATCATAAATGTGCATTTCTTTCTTGAACAAGTTGTGCGACTATGAAGTTTACTATTGCTTTCATGGATCGAATTCGAAAAATTGGATCCTCTCTAGAAATAGAGTCCGGGATGTACATTGGAAGAGTGTATACCTTTGATGTGCTGCCGGGATTCTGAGGGAATCTTTCCACGAATCTCCTGCTTGAATTTATTCATTGAAGATACAATGACTTTATTATTATTATTATTATTATTATTATTATTTTTAATATTATTATTAACTCAAGACTGTCTTTTCCCAGGACGAACAAGTACCTGCAAAAGTCTTCCATCACTCGAGTGTGTGCTGTTGGTGGATTCTTCGTCTCTATTCCCGTTTTCCTCACAGGTAAATATTGTAATACTACTAGTAAATATTGTAGTATTCCTTCTCCATGTATTTTCAGACCAAATTTTTTTTTTTCAAGTAGGTTCAAGTCAAGTGCGTGCCATAAAATTCATGATATTGAAAATGGACCGCTATTGTTAGTTGAGATATTTAATTCGAAGACCATTCCAGGTTAGGGATGGGACATCGATGTCGATGTTTTCCAAACATCGACGTTTTTGTAGAAACATGGGTGTTTTAAACATCGATGTATTAACGTCGATGTTTTTAACATCAACATGTTTTTAAGGTTCCGATGTTTTGTTTCTGAATAAAAAATTACCATGATCACCATGTGTAAAAATTAAAATATGAAATAATAACTGATGGTGTTAGTCCATGTGTTGGAACTAAAAGAATGCTGTTTGTACTATCATCATTGACCAAACTCGCTCGCCCGAGATTACCGCCATGACCTTGTATTTTCTCTTCGTTTTCATTTCTCATATTGAGAGGTGGTCAACGAATGCGTTGTGGGCGTAGGGCCTGCCTCTTCTTCACCTAACCTTATTCGCCGAATTACAAACACGGACACTGTCAAATTAAATTTTATAGCATTCAAATTTAATGTTAGAGTTTTCTAAACCAACCTGGAAGCATCGATGTTAAAAAAAAATCGATGGTTTTAGCTGATGTTTTATTAAAATCGATATAATTTCAAACATCTATGTTTGAAGTAAGATAGTACAATCATTTTCTGCATGCTTGTGTTAAAATATTTTCAGTTCTTGCGGTACGGAGAGAGCGTATGTTTTATTCCATTTCTGCACGTGCCGAAAGGACATAGTGACGACGCCTTTTTTTAAGAACTAGTTCAATATTCACGTTTCCCTGATTTCGTACCTGTTTCCTACATTGACAGATACTAAAAAAAATTTTAACAGATTTTAAGATTATGGACAGACCTTGTTGTAATACAGGTTTAGCTGGATCAGGGCATTTACTGATTTTAAAAAAAGTAATTACTTATTGTTGATATTTACATAGTTCAGTAATCATTACTTTTTCATATGTGTTTTGTTGGCTTATAGCTATTCTTATTATAAATTATTTACTAAAGTATTTACTTGTTTTCTCTTTCTTTCAAGACTTGAACTCTTTACTGGATGTTTTTCGCTTGAATGCTGTCGAGTTTTCCTCCCTTTCTGTTTTTTAGGGATAATTCAAAAATACGTACGCAATTTCAGCTTCTTCAAACGCTCTCTCAAACATTTAGTTTACAAACAATTAGAGTTTGTATATCAGGCCTGGGTGCCATACTCAGTCAAACGCTTTTGATATATCAATAAATGTGTCTATTGTGTGTGTGTTTTTTTTCTTGGAAACCTGTGTGAATGTGTTCGGAAAGTCTGAGCAACTGAAGTGAAGTAGATACTTTGCTGGCGAATCCAAATTGGTGCATGGGTATTGAATGGGGTTTTATTCACATGGGCATTTCATCTTTTAAGTATTCGTTTTACAAGAATTTTTGAAAATGATGGGAGAAGGCTAATTGGTCTATAGTTTTCGACAATACTTTGATTTTTGTTTGGCTTTGCTATGGGGATTATATTGGAATTTTCCCAAATTATTGGGTAGTAACTTGTTCTGAGTATAGAATTATGTATCCTAGTTAGGTAGGCTATCGTGTGAGTGTGTACATTTTTTAGTATTATGTTGCTTATCTTATCGTGTTCCGGTGCTTTTTTTAATGGGAATTTGTGTATTAAGTTTTTAACTTGGGTGGGGGAAATGAATTTAATTTTGGGCGGAACATTGTAGTTAGGGGATGTTGCTAGATTTATAATATTATGATCTGGCATGTGTTGGGGTATTGTTTGGAGTGAATGTTTGCTCAAAATGACGGGTCAGTGCTTCTGGTTTGTCGAATGGTGCGAACTTTTTTCCTGATTGAGTGCTCAAGCGTGGGATGTGCGTTTTCTTTTTCAAAATCTTTTTAGTAAACTGCCAGAGTGTATTATTAGTTGTATTGAGAGATTGGATTAGATTGTTATATTTTGAATGATTGAAGTCAGTTATTGCTTTTTTAGTTATTGCATTTAGCAAATTAAATTCTTTTTAGTTGTGGTATCCTGGTGATACACCATAGTCGTGTTTTATTTTAGTGTTTATTATGGATCTAGGCAGTTTGACTTTTGTGGTTTTATCACAGTTAAGACATCTGTCCTTGTTTATTGATCGAATTGTACTAATAATCATATTGTTTAGTTGTGCTATTACTAAGAGTGTTTTTAAGTTTTTAAATTGGGGGTTTTGATTATTTATAATATTTTAAAATTAATTCCAGTTGATATTTTGTTGGGGTTTGGTGTGTTGAAATTACGACTGATAAATGAGTCTAGTTCGAAATGAGGAACCGAGTGAAAATTGATTTGCGTATTAGTTATTGCTATATCTCGGATATCCGGATGTTTATTTGGGTCTAGTGGATAGTGAGTTGGTTCTGGAGGTGTGATTAATTGAATTTTTAGATCGTTTATGGTTTTAAACAGCATCAGACCTGCCGTATTGGAGGTTCTACATCCCCAGTAACGGAACAATAAATACAGGTTATTAAGTGATTGCAATTGTTTTGTGTGTGTCCAAAGTCTAAAACCGTGAACACTGAATTGGGCCCTGAGGCCTTCTTCTTTTTTCAGGTTTTACACTTACGTTACAAATCTGTTTAGTTTGAAGGATTAAGTGTATATTTTCATGATCGTCAAATTCTGCTGCTACAACGGGTATTGGAATATTGTTCTTGTGGAGCCTAGTTACGCCGATAAGGGATGTGCGCTTTGTTTTGAGGTCTTCGTAAATTTTTTGCAAAGTTATGGAAGGATGAAGATTTTGAAAATTACTGAAAAACTATTTCTTTTCAGGATCTTTGTAGGCGTGAAACTATCTTTTTGGATTTATTAAATGCTTAATGGCGTTCTCTAAAGTCTGCTATTGTTTTAAATATTAGTTTTGCCCGGTTATTGTTGTAGTCTGTTGTGAATTGATTTGTTATTTGCATTTTAATTTCTCTGTTAAACTCAGATATGTTTGGCACATTGTTTACGTAGATGGGTGGAATTCTTATGTTTTCATTATTCTGTGTAGCACTTTCATTTACGTATCTAAATCTGTTTTCATTTTCGTTTAGTTTTTCTAGGGGAGCGAATCTGTTATTCACTGACACTGAATGTGGATCTTGTTCACTGCTAGCAGATATTTTATTTGGTTGGGAGCTCGAATCCGAATCACTGTCATTGTTACCTCTTTTTCCGCACGTAGGGTTGCTCACTAGTTCACTTCCGCAGGGAGACACATTCACTGCCGTTGCATGGAGGTTGGCTACTAACCTGTTGGAGGCTACTTGTGGCCAAGTTTAAGTATGAAACATCTGTGTCACCTATATTGCCGTCGTGGGACTGCACGTTGAAATGGCCGCTTTGGTGTTGAAGTCGCATGCTGTCGATGCCGGGGAGTTGGGTTTCGTGCTGATGAATGGAGTTTACCTCCATGGCGCTCTTTGGGTTGTAGAGGAGCGCCAATGATTCTACTACGGCTTGGCCGAGGTCAAGGCCTGCCGAGGCGGCTTTACTGTTTATGTTTTTAAATATGGCACTTGATGAAAATGAAGTAAGAATGAATCATTGCACAAAACACCGCACTAAGTGAAATGCGCTAATCGTATATTAAAACACTGTTAGGCTGAGTAGACCGCGAGAATTGCACGGCCTCTCCGGTGCTAACGAGAGCGACTGCTGATACCGAAGTGCTCGGGTCGGTGGTCGGAACGAGAATGATTGCTGATGTCACTGCAGTACCTCTGACTGGGAAGTCATAGGGTTCGAGAGACAACGGTGGCAAGATATTTGATGTAGCAAGAAAGCAGGTTAAGATCACCCGCTGCTTGCGTGCACTACACCATCAGGGATATTGTCCCCGGCTGGAGCGGTGCCCCGCTGGTGGGAAATACTTGGGGAACCTCGCCCCCCCCCGCAGGCCGACGTGTAGGTCGGCGACGGATCTCGTCATATGGCGAGGGGAATGTTACCGCTTCCTCGCATGATAAGACATGCTCTACACTTACGGGACTTATAATCTTAGCAGTTGACGCGGCCGGAAGTCTCAGTCATTCAATCTCATCGTAAGATAATGCTGGAGTACCCAGCAAGCGATTACGCATGGTGAAGGTTTCGATTTTTTAAACATCCGATAAGGTTTGAAATATAATACTGCCAAAATTCCTTACCTTAACAAAGACTACGCTGGGTTGTTGACACCCCCACCCATTGAAATGTAAGATGTGTAGGCGAAAAGTTGAAAACTTAATTTTGGAGAAACATTAATATTCTGTATCATCTTTAATACAGTTGCGATAATCGAGAATAACAAAGTAAAAATTTTGTTCTTCTGTGGGAAAAAAAAACATATTCGCGACAACTCAGAACTAATGAATTTGGGCAATCAGACTCCCTTCCTGCTTCAATCTTCAAGTTCCTGTGCCTTCATTCATCAACTTTTATGTTAATTAAGCTATTCTTTTGTGATTGCAAAATAAAGAATGATCGCTGTGAACACTGTAAATATCCTCTTATTTTCCAGAGTGTAGTGGAGAGAATGTTATCACCACTATATTTCCACCATCCCCTGAAATGGCCTATGAAGTACTAAAGTAAATCATCTAGATAAATAGAACTTGTTGTCTTATCCGAAGTATTAACCAGATTAACAGTTTTCAATAAACGGATTAGCCATTGTCATCAGAATTGCAGCTAGTGGAAGCCAAGAATAGATTATTCTGTACAGGGACAGAGGCAAAAGAGGCACAGAGGGAAAAGAGACATAGAAGGAAAAAGAGACACGGAGGGAAAAAAGAGACAAAGTGGAGGAAAAAGAGAAAGTGGGGGAAAGAGACACAGAGAGAGGGGGAAAGAGAGAAAGTGGGGGAAAGAGACCGAGAGTGGGGGAAAAAGAGTAAGGGGAAGAAGAGAGACAGAGTGGGGGAAAAAGACACACAGAGATTGGGGAAAAGAGGAACAGAAGTGGGAAAAATTAAAGACTGGGGAAAATGAGATAGGGAGGAAAGAGAGAGGGGAAAAGAGGGAGAAGGGAGAGAGAGTGGGGAAAGAAAGAGAAAGGGGGAAAAGAGAAGAGGAGAGGAATATTTCCACAACTATTTTTTCTGCGGCAGCACCGCGCCAGATTCCAGCTTGCATATATAAAACAAAGTCGGGTTAGTTACACCATTTATAACTGAAAATAGGCTGGACAAAATTTTAATTATCTATCTATTAAGTACCCCCCAAAATTAAAATATCGGTTTCAAATTCCAAGAGCCTTGACACTAATAAAAACGATTGGGGAACATCAGTTTTGAAGAAAATCGGCTGAACGATTTAGGCGCTAGCGTTGACCACAGACAGACGGACGGACGGACGTTTTGCCGTCAGTCGATTTTACAGTATCAAGAAGCAGCAAAACATGGATTTTGACTACACCATGAGATAGTGGATTTCCCCCCCTAAATTTAGCAACAGGTTTTATCGAATTTTTTCTCACTAGACTCCAGTTATAAGAGATTTTCTGGCTAAAATTAGCCGTGTTCCGGCGCACGATTACAAAACTTTCTCTTCTTAGGAAGTATTCGTAAGGCGAGAAAATAAAAAACAACTAAACATTCATGTCAAATGCAACCCGCTACACTCTGTAGGATGTTTGAATCTATATCGTTAAATAACTCTAAACGAGGCTTTCTATGGCATTAAAAACTAAAATAGGCCTCAAAGAAACGTTTCTCACACCGTAATCTACAGGATAAGATCTTCCTGAATATTCTATTAAATTTTTGCTGGTCCGGCGCTTCTCAATATTATTACACCTGCCCAAAAACGTGCAGAATATGCAACTAAATGTGAATAAGAGGGACAGAGAGAGGCAGAGACGGAGACAGCCAGAGAGACTGAGTCAGGGACAGAGAGAGAGAGAGATGAAGAGAGAGACGGAGGGGGAGAGAGAGAGGCGGGTGAGAGACAAAGAGAGAAGAGACGGAGGGAGAGACGATTAGAGAAACGGAGAAAGGGAGATAAATGCAGAAAAACGTCTGCCGGGCTCCGCTAGTTAGTAATACAAATTGTGCTTATTTTGGTGCTGCCACGTGATGGTGATAACTTGCACTAGTATCTGTACATTTAGCCTTAAAGTCTTAAGTTTGCAAGAATTGCAGATCATTGTTCGTGCAGTAACGATTAATCTATGGTCAAGGTGTTGCGGCCTTGACGGCATACCTGGATAGCGGGAAAAGTTTCGGTGACACTTTGAACAAATATTTTATGACGCAATGCCATCCATTGACGCAGGGCTCAAAATAAATTTCGGTTGAGTAAAGTAAAAAACACCTAGCATTTCAGCAAACAATGTAAATTTCGAGTATGAAATAATATTTTCCATTTGGGGTCATATGGTCGACGCATGGTATGGAGGAAGAAAAACAGAGCTGAAGCCGCGAAACTTAATTCCCGCCGTCAAATATGGCGAAGGTTTGGAGCTCCTTTGGGAGCGTATGAGTACCAATGTTGTGGGTCAATTGTAGTTTTAGAGATGGAGTAATGAATCTAATTTGATTTATTTAGTCAAAAACTGTGAAAACTGTATGCGACGTATTGGGGGGGAGTATCATCTCTATCCATGTACATTGACATTCTAAAACCAAATTTGTTAACTAGTACTGCTAAAATGAACTTGGGAAACAATTACGAGTACATTTTTCAGCACTATAATGACCCTAAGGCTAGTCGCAAGATGAGACGCAGGTCCGTGACGCGACTTAGTGTGACTCCTGGTGGGTTTCTGCGAACCACTGTGCTTATTAGACCGCGCAGGGTGAAGTGTCTCCGTTTCTGCGCGTGGTCACCGTGCGGAGCGCAGTCTTGCTCGCAGTTTCCTGTGAATATTCGCCGTGACTATGTTGAAGATGGAAGAAAAACTAAATGAAGCCGTGCGTGTTCATGAAGTTTTTATGGCACAAACCATGATGAGATGTTTAATGAAGATAATGGGATGTTTTATGAACCGTGGTAATATAATTCATCAGTTTCAAGATGCTTGATTTAAGACATTTTTTGATTAGCTCATTATTCTCGAATATATAAGTAAATTACCAGGTTTCCCTTATTGTCACAAAACTTTTGCTGAAAGTATAGAAATATGCAGTAACCTTCAGACATGGAAAACTATGCAAACATTTAGCAATTAAAATTTGGCAGGAAAGCTCCAAATTCTTTTTGTGTCCCATTTTGAGGCAGCGTTTCTTGTTTTCATTAGTTTCGAGTTATCGGTTTAGTTTTGCGAAATTGTTTTTCTAAAACGAAAGCAATAATCTCTCTGTTGACAATATTCTTATATTTTATTGGTGTTAACTTCCACGCACAGGTTTCAGTGACCCAAAACAGAAAATACCTCAATTTTCACTCACTTTTTACACTGACTGAATGTTAATTAGTGTTGAAAATCCTCCATCATCGGGGCTCGGAATCCGACCGGAATCTGGCCTTCCGGTCAACGACAATGCTACCATTCAGACATCGCAGTCGGGCGTTTTTCATCGAATCACTCTGCATACATGCCTAATAATAAATTAACTCATAATACATTCGTTCCGTCGTATTATGTAATTCAGTTATGTAAAAACTGTTTGGACTCGGGATAATCTTAAGGGAACGAATAATATTATTTCTGTATTCAATATTTCACAGTAATAAAGAACTATTGTTCCAGAACAATCTGCCGAAACAGTTCCCTTGGATTGGTTAAAAAAACTAACAGTAATATTGAACAACAAATTTTGGTAAAGATATAAATTCTTTTTCAAAGCCCTAAGCCCAAACATTTCAAATCTCTAAGCACAGAAACGAAATATGTAATTACTAGTAAACAAGTTGCCGTTTTTTCGTGAAATTAAAAAAAAGCTACAGTGATAATCAACAAACAAAAAATCAGATGTTTTAACCCTTAACTGGTATCATGGATTTTGTTTACGTAAACGGTATTGTCGGGTCAGCGGAGACCCAGAAATTAATTTTGTAATTTGGCATATTAATTCTTACTTGATGAAACTAGAAATCGATATACATCTTAAAACAACTTCCCTCAAGGATTGTAACTGAAAGACTTCTTCAATTAAATTCATTTTGTGTGTCTAAAGTATCATATCTCTGAATTCGTATATATTTACATGGGTTAGATGAGATCAATTTGAAAAGGGATTCAATTTTCAAAATACTAGAAATGTTTCATTGGTATGGATCAAAATGAAGAGCTAACACTTGTATAAACATAATAGGGAGAGAAAAACACAAGAATGCTACTTAATTCATAAAATTTTCAAGCATGCAAAAGTAGTATACAGCAAATGTTTAATTTTTTGTCTGTTTATAATTAGCCAAATTATTATGCAGTTATGGACTGGATGTAATTTATTCAGACTCTATGCACTCATTACAATACACTTTTACTAAACTGTGGGTTTTGCAAACAATTTTACTGCACTGACAGAAGACTTATATTTATTGTCCTTTGATGACGGACAAAGAGAGCAGTGCTTCCGTTTCTTCGGCTCGTCACCCTCATCATTTTCACTGCCTGAATCATGATTACTGTCTATTGTTGAAGCGTCACTGAGATCACTATCTACATCTGCAAGCCAAGAATTTGTACAGAATGTTCTTCATATTCCATTGTTGAGAAAACAGACTTTGATTTTCACACTATAACACTATAATTAAAAAAAGACCAACGTCAACGGTATCGTCGGGTCTCCACTGACCCGGAACACACACTGCGAGGACAAATCAACTTCCTTTCATGAGTTCTAAATCACCACTGCCCATAGGTAGAGAGTGTAGGGATTAGGTGGCAGCACAGGCAAATTGCGGCAAAATTGCAAGGTTTAAACAAAAAAAGAAATTCTTCAGGGTCAAATGTGACCCGACGATACCAGTTAAGGGTTAACATTTTGTCGTTTATTTCATTTTTGTTACATGATTAATGATTTATTAGCATCTGGGGATATTACAAAATAAATAGGTACTGATTATAGAAGCAAATAATTGAGCAAATTACTGCGCTCTTGTATTCTCATGTGCAATCAATCACACGATACTAAGAAGTGGTACAATGTTGCAATTTTTATATGCATGTTTTGCTTTATTAACCACAATTCCTTTTGATAAAAACATTCCCTTTTTCGACGAAGCAACATGCTTGATCCTGATAACGCTATCAGCAAATTCAACACTATTGGATCAGAATAACTTATGAAATTGCTCACTTACAAATCAAAAATGTGTTGTTTTTAGATGCAATTTAAAGGGAAAGGCAGTTTTCCATTGTACTAATTAATGCAGGAAAGAGCCTTCAGAGTAGTTCTAAAAGAAATGCACCCAACAGTAGAAACAGAAGACATTGAAAAGGAACTTGAACATGCGTATGATGTAATAAGTACGTCAAACACACACACACATCCTCATAAAAAAAGCTGCGCCCAGAAGGACGAGGCAGATTGCGATCATTGTTGGCAGGCAGGTAGAGGACCATACATACAAAATGATTTAACTTTCACATTTGTAGGACCAACACTTATTGCGATACACGGCCATAGACTGTACATGTTAGTATGGCGTGGGGCCGCCTTGTTGGCGAACTCACGCGTCCAGAGGTCGCAGCATGGAGTTGTGCAGGTCTGGAATGAAGTCCTCTGCTTGTCCATCCCTTGCAGCTTGCACCTGAGCGTTCAGTTCTTGCAGATTGGTGGGTAGGGGTGGGATCCTGATTGCACACTCCGTAGCACCCGAAACATTCTCGATCGAGGAGAGGTCTGGCGATGCGGCTGGCCATGGTAGAGTATCCACGGCTACAAGGCATGCTCGGAAGATGGCTGCGGTATGCGGACGCGCGTTGTCCATGGGCGCGAGCGTTCACGAACGGCAGAGTCATTGGTTGCAGGATCTTCTGCATGTACCGTGCGGCTATCTCGGTGCTTCCGAGGAACACTAACGGTGAACGGGCACCATGGTATATCGCGCCCCACACCATCACCAGGCTGGCGGGACGTGTGATGGGATACCACAAACCACACTCCCCCACTACGCCTCCGGACACGGACCCGGTGGTCGTCGCCATCAAGGCAGCAGTGGGACTCGTCTCTGAAGATGACCCTCTGCCTGTCTGCATGGCCCCAGTCCATTGTTCCCGACACCAGATGAATCTATTACGACGTTGCTGTGGTGTGAGTGGCAGACATCGTAACGGTCGGCGTGCGGCGATCCCTGCGTTGTGCGACCGCCTGCCAATGGTACTGGCACTTACAGGGTGTGACAATGCAGGCTGCACAGCCCGCTGAATATCACCTATCATTGCCGTTGGATCTGTTCGCGCG
Source organism: Acheta domesticus (assembly GCA_031308135.1). Taxonomy (NCBI): domain Eukaryota; kingdom Metazoa; phylum Arthropoda; class Insecta; order Orthoptera; family Gryllidae; genus Acheta; species Acheta domesticus. Next base: position 91,926,835 of record JAHLJT010009436.1, on the reverse strand, counting down.
AGGCGGACAATCCGTCGGTCTTCACTCCTCGTGGTGCGTGGCGGTTGTCCAGATCCTTCATTTCGTATGTGCGGGCCTTCCTCAACTCATTGCTGCCAACAGCGGGCGATGGTGATGTCCCTACGCCCGGTGTGGTGCGCAATGCGGTGACAGGACCATCTAGCCTCCCGCATACACATGATGCGGCCCCTCTCGAAAGCGTTTAACTGGACAACTGGCTGTCAAACGCGTCGCCTAGGCCTGCGTACATGCAGGTGACGCTGTGGCGACGCTACCTGATGTCGCAATGGCTGGTTCGCCCGTTTGATGCCCTTTTAGCTAGATCGGTGTGCGTGAAGTCACGCACCTCCCACCGACGTTCCCACCGACCCCTAGTGCGCGGCCGACCGTGAAAACGAAACCATTGGCTTAGCGAATGATGTGCAAAATACCCACCGAGTTTGCTGCAGATCAGTAGGGTTCTGCGGGGTGCAGATTTTTTTATGACGATGAGTGTATAAAAGTACGACAAATCTATAATATCAAACACAGGGTCATCAAACATCCTCTACCGCTGTTCTTTATATGAATCCAGTTTGAAGAACAAAGAAATTTACAGTATCCAAGAAATGCTGAATATGAAAATCAGATTTAAACTCCCACATAGAAAACGAGAAATACCTCAGTGTAAAATATGTCAGCAATTTGAACACACCTGAAAATTCTGTTAAAAGCAGTACAGGTGCGTGAATGTGCCGGGAAACACTGTTACAGCGAAACGTCAGAATGTAGCAAACAAGGTGCAATATCCAAATGTGCTAATTGTAGGGGCAATCATCCAGCAAGTTACAGAGGGTGCGAAGTTTAGCAACACAGAAGATCAAGATACCCGAAGCGCAGTATCGAGCAAAACACTACGTTGAGTCCAACCTACAACACTGTAAACATCAAGCAATACTTTCCGCAATTAAACGTGTCAGAACCACACAATTCACCGTCAACTACTAACTCAAACAAGGCAAATGCATTTAAAAATTATATCAACAAGTTACCGTTAAATAACATTGATCCCAACGTAACAAAAACAATCAAGGAATCCTTCAAGATATATTGGGAAAGCAGGCAGAATAAATTGCAACATTATTGAACCTTGAGTCCAAATTAATAACCAAATTATGATCAAAACATTTAAGATAATAGCTTGGAAGGCAAACGTTATACTACATCCCAGAAGAGAATTTGAAGCAATTCTAAACGTGCATGAAATTGCTATATTACGAACCCCTCTTGACTTCTAAAAGCTACTTGAATTTGTCAGGATATAATGTATATCACACAAATCACCCTGACGGTACCGTCCACTGTGGCACAGCAAGGAAAGTATCAAATGACCTCCCTTTCAAGAACATTATATTCAGGCAACGTCACTACCAAATAACCAATCTGAAATTATTAAAGCACCATATTAAGCGCCACTCAAATCTCTGTTAAAGAGATCATAATGTGTAGATTTATTAATCGTAATTATGCTGTCATTTACCAATAAAACAATGCTCAAATCATAAAATTTTAAAGCCATCAAAGTGCAATATTTACAAAAATGCGCTAAGTGTCAACAAGAATTTTTCACGCCAATTTGGCGGAAAATCGCCATTGTTGGCAACGCTGTTGTATTTTCTAATCATTTTGATGATGATACTTTAGTTCGTGAATATTTTGTTGTTTACATACAATGTTTTACAGACATGGTAAACCGATTGTAAATTTAGCGAATCTGTTATTAGTGATGGAGAAAAAACTGTGGAAAGACTTCCAGATATCTTATCTGAACAATCGAGTTGCCTCTCTACTCTAACTACAACGCCTAATTTAATTCATACATTCCTAATTTCAAATGTATTTGTAATTCAAATAGTGCATGTATTTTTCTGAAGGATCCTTCCTGTATAACCTTAGTAATTAGTTTCAAATATTGTACATACATGATGAAATGTAGTTCAAAAATCATACATACTGTAGTATACATGATTTTTGAACTACATTTATGTGCACATATATGTAACCTAAAAAACATTGAATGACATAACTTTGTCGAACAAGGATAATAAAATTATTTTAAAAAAACTACAACGCCTACAACAACCTTTCAGCAAAAAAGAGGATTTTTGTTCCATGGATATCCATAAATTCACTAATATTGCAGAATCCAATGGAAATATTATTAACTCCATCCCTGCATCAACACATGATAGAGCTATTGTCGACCTAGGCCTGGATTTTAAACATTTAGCAATATGAACTGAGAATGACAATGTAATCATTGAGCTGCAAATTCCTCCTTTTTCTGCGGAAAATCGATCTCTAGAAGAAAATACAGACCAAGATATAAATCCTGAACTAAAGGGAACTCTAGCTGATTTTGGAGAGGAACATACGGCTGAGGAGAATGACTAGAATAAAGAAAATTATGCAGGAAAGCCGAACAAGGAATATGAAAATTTACAAAGTGTTGAACTTGGAATGACCAAGATACACGTAGGACAGTCTAGAACTAGTGGTGCTACAGAATGGCACAGACTTTCCCGTATTACTTTTCTATTTCCTTGGGTCTGGGCTAGCTATTCGGAATTACCACATTTTCGTGCCAGCTGCCATCTATTTCCTTCCAAAGTATATTTTTTTTGACATTTTCTTGACTTTTCAGTTTCCTTATGGTAGAACGGAAATATTAATTTTTAGAATATTAAAGAACACTAAACTTCTTCCTAAATGGCAGTTTTCTTGGAAAACCTTTTAGCCGTTTTTAAGAAAATGGCGTTTAAGCGCTACTAAAAATGCGAAACATTAAGCTCTTTTTCACAGAACATGTTTGTGTTTTCGGAACACTACATTTGAAGTTATTTGAAGAACATTAATTTACAAATACAATAGTGTTTATAATTTGCTGGAAATGTGCATATTAACGATGTGAGAGATGTTTAAAAAAATTACATTTGTGTAATTTTTGCAAAAAACAAAATAATACCCCAAATTTAACTTTTCGTCATATTAAAGAGTGCAATGAGCACTATCCGTTCGAAAAGGTTGAAGGTAACATTTGGTAATTTTTGAGAAAATTGTGTTTGAGTGTTTCTGAAAATGCGAAATTTTGAGCTAATTTTTACAGAAAATTGAGTTCTTGAGAAAATTTACTAGACATTATTTAAAGCAAATGTACTCGTAAATACAATAATGGGAACAAATCGCCACTAATGTAAATATTACCACAAATGAACATTTCTTCAAATACTTTGAAACAGGGAAAGCAATACCATGACTAAACAAAATATTTTAACTACAAACGATTAAAAAATTATAAATGCAAATTATAGTTTTATCATTCATTGTCAAATTTTACGTAAAATTGCCACATATTGACGAAATTGTTGGTGATTTTTCAGCACAAACAGCAAGAGAAGGATTTCAGTTATAAAATTATTCGAAAAATACACATGAAATAAACTCCCAACATAAGTAATACACTACGATGACCCTAAATCCACAACACTAATATGTATTTTGACTGTTACACACACATATACTTAATATTCATTTTAAATTTCATTGATAAATCTTCTATCGTGTTCATTTTCTGAATCGAGAAATAAACACACATTGTTTAATAACAACTTTCTTGTCATGGTAACCAATTCAAATTCAAAATCACTGTCCCTCTTTGATCGAATACAACAGGTGGAAAAAATCACATTTGCGGGAATCTTTACAATAATTCGAGAAAATGTTATAAAACAAAATATTTAGAAAACTTTTCAATTGACGCGATGGTTTACTTTTCGTTTCAGTGCAATGCATACTTTTCATTTTGTGAGCGATTAAACAATACCTACATTTTTCAGCATTATTTTGATTTTTGGGCCCCAAATATCGCGGCCGAAATCAAGCTTCTGGAATATGGGAGAGAATTGAACTCTTTGCCATTGTTGAGAATTTCGGCGAAAAAATTTCAATAGTGTTAGAGAAAATTTCGTTCGAACAGTTCAGAAAATTTGCCAATTTTGTTCCTTTATTATGGACCACTTATGGACATTTCAAAAACTGTCATTGGAGATACTTTGAAGCTTATGTGTAAAGAAACGCACTAAACAATTAAACACATCTATAATGTAAATTTTCACGGCGTGAGAGACAAAAAAATTTACATTTTTGTAATTTTTGTAATTTTGTATATTTTGAAAAAACCAACGTGTAGACCAGTATGATGTTTATGTTATCTGATAGAGTATATTTATCATTATCTTCGCCAAAAGTTTAAAGAAAGAATTTAGAGCCGTTTTTGAGAAAATCATGTTTTTGTAATTTTTTTTTAAAAATTGCGCATATTGCACGCAATATTGCGCGAAAACTACTAAAATTTTTGAAACAATGTATATGACCTTAAACAAAGATCTTACTTTGGAGAACACATTTATTTGAAGGAAAAATCTCTATCTTCAATTTTGTAGTTGGAGAAAGATGCCGAAAAAAATTCAACCTTTCACAATTTTCGAAAATTCAGAGTTATCCGTGAAAATCGGACCTATGCCATCATAATAAGTGTATTTTCCTCTATTCTTACAAGAAATTTAAAGAAAAAATTTGGAGCCGTTTTTGAGAAAAGTTTGAAAATGTCGGGAAGGGGGCTTCATGCAAAGTACCCCCAAATTTTGAAGAATCTTTTTCAAAATCTCAAAGCTTTGACTAGAACCAGATCGACCGGGGAATATCCATTTTGAAAGAAATCGTACGTATGGTTCAGGCGCTAGCAGTGTTCACAGACAGACGGACGTTTTCCTTTCAATTGGTTTTTCGATGTCAAGGGACCACACGAGGGTTTCTGGCTACACCAGGTGTTAGGGAATTTTTTTTTCTTAATTTAGCAGCTGGTTTTATCCACTTTTTCGTTATCACGGTCCGGCAATGAATTTTTTTTCGCCGAAAATTGGCCATTTTTTCGCGCAGCATTACAACTTTCCCTATTCTACGTATATCACTCCGTGTATACGTACGTATACGGGAAAGTAAAAAGGAAAAAGCATAGAAAGTCGATACATGAAAAAGAAAGCAAGACTTGAAGGCAAAACGTAGTTTTGCCACCATTTGACAAAGATCTGTGTAAATTAGAATGCACAGAAAGAATTTCAGGTTACAGAATAACAATGAATAGCAAATTTTGGGACATGACATGTATTGAAAGAAGAGCATTTGGCCTTCTCACTCATCGCTCACGTGCGCGCTTTGAAAGTTAAAAAAAGGAATACTGCCTCGGATCTGCTAACTTCTAGAGGAAAACGAACATATGGTTATGCTTTAACAGGTGATGATGGACAATCATGTGTTGTTTCCAAATCATTTTTTAGCCATACTTGGTTATAATAAAAGCAACGATCGCATTCTGACATCAAGTTTTCATGTGTGTAGGTGTGAAGTAAGCGTAAAAAATCTCCTTTGCCAAACTTGGGCATATAGAATGCGAATCGTGGGAAGCTTTTAAACTACATGTTCATAAACTTGAATACTTCAATGATTACTGCAGGGTATGCAGCTTTTGAAAAAAGCACATTGATGACAGCAGGGGCAGATCCAGCCGATCGTTTTGAAGTGGGCCATCATAGATTTTTTGTTAAATAATAAACATTTGTTATTATATTGTACCTTATTTTTGTAGAGCATATATGAAATTATACGATATTATTTTAAAATAATTACATAATTCTGACATAAATATGTAAACCAATTTTGCCAAATAAAAGGAGGTAACAAACGCAAATTCTAGGCCTGGGGGGGGGGGGAGCCTGGCCTTCTCCTTCCCCCCCCCCCCGACCACCACTGAATGATGGTTAAGAAACGAGAACTCTTTACCAAACCCAATTTAAAAATCATGAAGGAGATACAGTATATGTGACTGCAGACCTTCAAAAAGTGATCATCGCGAGTTTAAAAAAGTCTTATTTGCAAAACATTTAAGTCTACCATGAAAGATTTGTCTTCATTGGAACGAAAACATCCTTGAAACCACTTGCACTTTGTGGCACGATCTGGGAGGAAAAAGGAAGACATAAGTACTTTTTACTATTTTCTAAAGTACTACGAGATGCAAAGACCATTGCCATTTGGCTTGATAATTGTTTGAGTCAAAACAAGATTTGGTGTCTGTACAGTTTTTTAGTCTTTTCTTGAAAACTCACGTGAAATAGCTGCAGAAACCATCACTCTCGAAGCTGGACATACTTTTATAGCAGCCGACAGCATTCATCATAACGTGGAACTATCACTGAAACGGATTTCTGTGCTGCTGTAAAATCATCCGGACCTACCGTCGAAATAAAACAAATAGACTATTCAAACTTTTTCCCCTGTCCTGATCGCACATCACAAGCCTGTGTGTGTGCGTGTGTGTGTGCGTGTGCGCGTGCGTGTGTGTGTGTGTGTGTGTCTGTCTGTCTGTCTGTCTGTCATTAGTCCCGTAAGTGTAGTGCATGCGTCTTGGTCTGGAGTTGGCTGGATGGCGAGATCCTGCGCCGACCTATAAAAACGACATTAACCGATCCCATTACCGACATTACCCTATCAGCTGACCCCAATTACCGTCGGCTAATGGGGGTTTTCCTAACCAGGTATCTCCCACCAGCTGGGCACCGCCCCCAGCCAGGACAAGGCCTAAGCTTCTGACCGGTCTGGTAGTGTAGTGCATGTAAGTGTAAGGGTGTGTATATAGGACAAGGAATGGAAAGGAAAGATCAGACGCAGTCCGTGGCCTGTTTGGTAGGGTGCTGCTCCAGCATTCACCTGGTATTGATCGGAGAAACCATGTAAAACTAATGATCAGAGCAGCCGGCCGCTAGAATTCTCATCCAGACTGCGACAGAACTCCACCTAGTAGCTATTTGGCTACTGTCAAAAATCCTGGTACCGTCGGGGCTCGAACCCCAGGACCTCTCAGTCAGAGGCATTGCAGTGACATGAGATGATGCACTTCTCCTGGTTTAATGTGAAAGATGTTATTGACATTGGAGAGTTCTCTATACCACCATTATTACCAAAGCCTTATGGTTTCTCCAAAGACAAGAAAGATAAATTACTTAAAGAACTTGGCCAAGTTATTCCAGAGAACCAGAATGCTTTTGGGCTGAACTTACCCATGCATGTGTAGAAACACGTTGTTTTGCAACCCAATCAAGTTTGTGAACCACAATGTTTTCACTTACAAGTTTTTGTAAAATCAAATAAATCATTGTGTACTTAAATTAAGGTTTAATAAACTTTGTATTTGTCATTTAATCATTACTGCATTTTACTCTCAAAGTAATAAATATTGTAATACCATTGCTTAGTTTTCATTCCTATCCTAAGATTTTTAATATGCGAAGCATATAGAAGTACACTAACAATGCTTAGCCAAAACACATTTAGGCTACTGCTTGATTTTATTTCTAGAATGAAAAAAAAAATTGTTATAATTTTTATAGATAGTATTTAAAAATCCAGTTCAACTAAACACACAATTACATAATTATTGTAACATTCACTGTCAGGACAGCTCCTCAAAGATAACCTCATTTTTCTCAAAACTTTGTTTTGTGTAGGTACTGCATATTTCTTGTGAGGGCTGTACACAGAACTTCATTTTTCAAAAGGGAATTATTTTTGAGAAATTTCATATTTTTTAATAAACAATTTTTAATTCTCTAATAATCCAAGTTTGAAATAAACATAACTGATATAAATCCTTGTATAATTGTCTTGTTCACAAATTTTCTTAAATAGTGAATCTCTCAGGGAATTAGATTTCATGCTATTCAAAAGATATTCTTTCGCAATTGTTCTGCATGTTTTAGTAATGTATACTCAACATGTAGTAATGGTTGGACTTTCTGTTAAAAGCACTGAGGTAATAAACTATTTTTATCAGGAGCAACAAAAAATAATTAGTTTGTATGAGCATTGAATATTACTATAAAATACTGTAATTCATGGCCTTGCATGTTTATTTCATAAACTTATTCCATTTTATTTATTGCAGGGATCATTTTGTACACCTTCATACAGTTTCATTCTACTCCAGCCATTGTTACAAGTGTGTTCATTGGACTGGGGATAATCTTCTGCGGCTGTGCCATGGTGCATAATGTCTTTGTGTGGCAAAGGGTGAGGACATAAATATAGCTTTTTCATGTAATTAATTTTATCTAAATATTGCAAATATTTGCATGTTACCTTACAAATGTTCATTAATGAAAATGTGGAATATTTATTGCAGGAAAAGACAAATGCCGTTAGAGCACTTGCTCAGCAACAGCAGCAAGTGATGAGGCAACCAACTCCACCAACACCAACAGAACTGAATAAAAGTGCATGCCATCCTCGTGAAGCTAGTGGAAGTGTTAGTCCAGGAATGCCCCCTGCGACATTAGACTTGAGTTCAGTGACCACTGCCACAGCACCCCATGAACTCTCAACTTTAGTATGACTATGCAAGTGAAAGTAATGTGGGGCAAAGTAGTGTGTTTATGTGCATTAAAAAGAACTCTTATAAATAAAATCAAGAATATGCAAAGGGAGAAATTACATACCTCAGTCATAATAAGATTAATTTTAATGTGGTACTGAGTATCAGTCACCTGAATGAGATGGAAAGAAAGATTTCCATGGTTGGACATCTTGGGAATTTATGGAATTGTGTTCAAATAAAAAAGAAGGGGAGTACACTGTGTCAACTCTGAAGCCAAATTATTTTTCATGCACTTCGTGAAATGCATACACTTCATTGTAAAATAGTATCATTTTACAATATATACTCTTCCACGTATATTGGAATTTATGGTACAAAACACAAAAACATGAAACATTCTGAGAATCCTGTTGTACTGAGTAGTCCAGCAGATTGAAAATTTGTAAATTTTGTGACAAATGTAATTGTGTGTGTATATAGTGTTTTGATCAAACAGCTGTGAAGGAAGGTGACGTGTGGCAGGCCACACAAAAATACTTTGTAAATATTTCTTACATATTTCCATCAATGCAATAAAATTTTGATCAAAGAACATCTGTTTTATCCAATATGTTAAAATTTGATTTTCATTCCACTACTCTTAAGCAATTGTCTGGCTTCAGTATTACGGTTTTTGAAGAGTTATTTGTGTTAATTAGAGCAATTATTTCAATTTCAATTTTATTTCTACTAGAACTACCAAAAATAATTCAAATTTGTTGAATAATAATTAAATTCACCATGATTTCTTATTGCATATTTTATGTTACATAATCACTCACAAATTAATTTTCTTTAATTATGAACATTTATTTTAAAATGTTTTTGAAAATATATTCAAAAATGACTTTTCATGACCAATGAATCTCTCTTGAAGTTGTGATTCATTATCAACACTACAAATTATTTAGGTCAGTCATATATTGGAGACTAGAAAGAAAGACATTATTAAAAGCAAATATTAGAATATCAACCATTACACTGATTACCAATAATGATGTTACAACCTACTCTTTGTAAAGTAATAAACTGGGTAGTGTAATATTCTCAATTATCCCTATGAATTCACTAGCTGAAAACAGTTTACTAGCTTAGGTTCAAAGTGCTAATTTGGGATGTATTGTGTTTGAGATATTAATGAATGATACTTGCACCTAAGCAAATACTCAAAATTAAGTGAAAATATTTTATATTTAGAGAAAAAATATTTTGATGAAAACAATTGCTTTAGGCCTTCAATGAAATTATAGATTGAAAATCTGAACCTACTCTAGTTCTGATCTGAGTTAGTGAGATATCAAATAAGCTTGATAGTATCGACATTATTGACTTTATGTATTTATATTACAAAAGTACTTTCAAATTCAAGAGTGTTTTAATATATTTATTGGTTATATTTGATTTAGTGCTAGTCACATTCTCAAATGGAAACTTCGATGTTTTCATATTACAATTTGGATATATGTAGTAAATATAATTATATTTATTTCATTTATTGTATCAATCAGAGTTAATTTTTAAAGAAGTTATCAAATGAATAAATTTTCATTTTTTAAGACCAGTAAAGGAAGAATTAGGGGTAGATGGAAAATGAAAAATATTGTTGATTCTTTCTTGCTTTGTTTCCCAAATATGTTATATACTAAATAATTAATGATACTCAATCCAATTCCTTTGGGCCCTATTATCACACAAGTTGGTTCATTATCTTTCAAATAAAGAATGTATAAGTTTTGTGTCTTAATAATTCTGCATTAATGATTTTCAAGATATTTTTACTTAATATTTCTTCATTTTCTTTGTTTGTTTGATTTTTAAATTGTTAAGACTTGGGAATTTCTTAAACCATGTAAAGAGAAAGTTTTTTCAAAGAAATTCTTGTTTTAAAAGAACATACAGTTCATACACAAATCATCTTGTGATTGATAATAGTGAAGGTGATTTATCTAACTGAAAGTAACCAAATAAATTTTGTTGCTGAAATGTTAGTGAAATTGTGTAGATGAATATTTTAGCCATACATTTGATGAAGACTTCCATTAATTTTATTACATTCCAGTGAACTATATTGTTCTCCCCTAATCACTTCTGGTCAGTTATAATTCTAAAGAGACCAACGTCTCTCTGACATCAAGTTATCCTACTATTTCCTTAGTTATTGTTTCAGTGTATATGGATTGTTTGTGCTTTGCAGTGAATTTAGTACAATTGTTTTTTGCATTAATATTTCTATTACAATATTATTTAAATAGAAACAAGTCAGTTTATTGTTGTTTCAATAGAACAAAAAGTATGCAAAATGTGTTCTTCTGAACTATCCCTGTGTAAACTAATACTTCTTTCCCTCCAGTCATAAGAAGACAAAGACATTATTGTAAATATAAAAGGCCCTAAATGTTCTGAAATGTTGTTATTTGTATATTCAGATCAGAAGTACCGAAGTTATAGATTGCTATATGTTTAAACACTGTATTTCCACATCCTTGCTGCATCTGTCAAATCATTCTCGATTTTAGCAAAATGTAAATAAGAACTGATCAAACAATATATGTGTTCTGAAATACTTCTTAAAAAGTTTTTAATATAGCAAATGTCATTCTACAAAATATTTATTCACTATGAATGTTTTCTGGTTTTCACAGTATTAATAAGTAGAATGCAAACAGAAGCAACAGAACTTTGTAATTTTCTTTTGTTAGAACTTGTGCTTGTATTACCATTTACTATTATGAAGTTTATAACATCATATTTGATTTCACAGGTGCAACAATGATGGAAATCTCAAGTTGCAAGAAGTAGAATAAGTAAAATAAAATGAAAGTAATGTAAAATAATATGCTGTAAACAAATTATTTCTGAGATATAATCCTTTTTTGTTTTAGAAAAGAAATATACTGATGAAGTGAGGGTAAACTATGATAAATAAGTTTCCTCAATATTATTTATTTCTTCATTTTACACGTTTACATATATTTTATATTCCATGTACACAAAATATCACAACTATAACATGAAGGCTGAATGAATCATCAGTACCTCATTTCTCTGAAAATTATTTGGTTTTGAAAACTACACATGTGTGCATTATTCCTAATGCATAGATGTACTTATAAAATTTCACCAGTGTATTTTAATTTACTTCTTATACTTCCTAAAGTCCCAAAAGCAGTGATTAACTTACCATTAAAATATTAGTAGTCAGGCTGAACACAAAATTATTTACCTTTCAATTTTGCTGAGCATTGTGAAAGCAAACATACAAAAGGGAACAGATTTCTTGTCTTCTTATTTACAGTACATACATGTAGAATACACAGATGAACTTTCTTATGTACACATGCCTTTGCTTACAGGTTCAAAAGAAAAAAAAAAGATTTTTTTTTGTGTTTTCCTGCAATACCACCTCACCTGTACAAAAATGATTCATGTTACTGGAGAAGTAAGAAAATTAAGTTTATTTTATGTATAGAATGATACTTATTATATTTTTAAAGACATAAACGTTAAGCAAGTACAACTTGGTCCATTGAACCAGAATATTTATTTGACGGAAACCATACAATTTTATTCTCAGTTAATTCAATGTTCTTGTACATCATACGTTTTATGTGGGTCAAATAATAAAATGAAAAGAAAGAAAATTTCACATGTTGTATAGTTTCTGACCCTTTGTTATTCCCCGTTATTTACAAAAAGCATTCATTATTGATGGAGAAATACAAGAGATTCACCAAAAATTAACTTGTTTGAGTTGTTTAAATGAATTACTTAATATTTCTTTTAAAATGCAGTCACATTTTATAATTTATTCAGGCAAAATGGATTAACATACTCAATTTCAACACCAATATTTCCAGGAAGAGCTCAGATCAATATAACAAAATGAAAATAAGAGAATTATTTAAACAGAATAAGTTAGTAAGTGGAAAAGTTCATTAGTATCATTCAATCATTAGTATACATTAAAATGGAAACACATCAATTAAAACATGTATGTTTGGGTATTATTAAAATGCTTGTTTAACATGTACGACATTTCGCAAAGCAGTTTTTTTGCATCTTGAGGTACATCTCCTTAAATGGTCAAATTAATCTATATTAAAATCAATTATTGAACATATTTAAAAAACAACACACAACTGCAAAGCAAAATACAGAGAGAGAGAGAGACATACCATGTCAATATTTTAAAATAATATTTACCATATTCAGTGAATGGATGTGTTACGTGAAACACATTGTTGTAACAAACGTCTTCGGATGGCCTAGACTATTGAGGTCTACTGACAGTGGTGGACTGGACAAAAATGTTGTAGCAGAACTGTGAAGGAACAAGGACAGGTAAGGGAGGTGAGGGAGTTGGTAGTTGAGGAGGGAGGGAAAGAAAGCAAAAGTTTTTGTTTGACTCTATCATATCATTTTAACCCCTCCATGTTTCCATGAGTCCCATATCCCCTAATTTCAATCTTTCCTTTCCTCTCCCCCCCCTCAACTACCAACCCCCTTACTGCCCTTACCTGCCCTCGTTCCTTCACAGTTCTGCTGTCATATTTTGTTCCCGTCCATCACTGACGGTAGACCTCAATAGTCTAGGCCATCCAGAGATGTTCGTTATAACAATGTGTTTCATGTAACACATGAAACTAGTGAATATGGTATATTTAAGTAATTATTTTAAAATATTGACATGGTGAGTCCTTTGAATTTTGCTTTGTACTTGTGTGTTGTTTTTTAAATATGTTCAATAATTGATTTTAAGGTAGATCAATTTGACTATTTACAGAGATGTACCTGAAGATGAGAAAAAAACTGTTTTATGAAATGTTGTACATGCCACACAAGCATTTTATTAAAACCCAGATGCATGTGCTTTAATTGATGTGTTTCTGTTTTAATCTATACCAATGATTGTCTCAAATTAGAAGATACCAAATGTAAATAACAACTAATAGACAATCAATAAAGATTAATAAGTGATATAAGTGAAAAAGTTGCATGTTATTCTTATTTCATTTCTTTTACATCTATCTTTTCTACTTATCTTTTGCAGAAAATTTCAATAGCATGTGTATAAAACAAAATTCATTTTTGCATATTTCACAAAGATTAGGGACACTTAGCATAGTTCATATCTCCAGGGAAACAGCTTACTTACATGTACATAAATATATGTATTCATAACATGTCACCGTAATCTATAATGAAACATTTTAGAGAGAACAATATGTTCCTAAACATATCTCTGTACTATTGAACTACTGAGGGCCCATGTGATCTATGATCTGTTTGAAGAAGTAATCAATACCATTCATAGCAGAGTATAGGAACCACAAGTCCAGTCTCTTCCTATAAAACATATGCAATATTGAAAAACTATTTATTTTCATTTCATGCGAAGACAGTGAATATGAATATTTTTTAATGAAAATATTAACTACCCAAGAGAATTGTAACAAAAAGTATCTACATTAATCATTTTGTAATGTTGATACACTAAGTGTGCTGGAACTTTTTCAATACAAACATGTACCATCAGTGATAATATTTAAATGAAAATAAATTTTCTGAAAGTTCTCAAGAAATAATAAATTGCATGAATGAAGCAGTACCAAAGAAACTTGACAGTAACTACAAAACATTCAAAACATTTATGCAATCATGAAAATGTACAACAATGACGGTAAGTAGGGTTGAATGCTATTTAAATATAACCAGCATAATGATTAAGACTATTTATACAAAATTACAGAAAAACAATATGTTAATGTCATTACATACAAATTATATACACACATTTTGTCAGCCAAATCCTTGGTGCAAATTCTAACAAGCCCTAGTCCTGTCAAATACACTTCAATTTTTCGAGTCCTATTGCTTACGTGTGTTTGGGCTTATATCTAAATTTTACTTCTAATGAGTGCATTGTCATTTTGACACCAATACTATCACTCTGCCTTCAGCTCTATTACTGTAGTGTATCAGTCAATTTTGGAATGGACGTCATTTCAGTGAAATATACAATTCAGTTCTTGCCAGTTATTTTAAGCACCCACAAGCAGCTTTAAATAAATTAAAAAATGTAAAGTAAATTGAGTCGTTGTCTTAATTCTAAAATAAGTTATTTCTCCACAATAAAGCATATTTTGATTTGTGGTGTACTTGCTCAATTCTTATAATTTTTTTATTATTATTATTTTTTTTATTTTAAGATATTTCCCTGCTTCTCTAGACACGCTATTAATAAGAAAACAATTTTGTTTGTATCACAGCAAGTTTGGGGAAAAAATCATGAAAAAACAAGGATATTTTATCATTTTGTGGCTTTATTTTCCAAAATAGTACTTGTCAAAAAGTTTTCCACAAATAAAAAAAACACAAAAATGTTTTTCGAAGAAAAATATTGAGAAATCATTGCTACTATAAAGTTCTGCAGTGCAGAATTAATCATATTGAGAATGAAATAGGTCTAAAAATATGATTTTTCATCAATAAAATAATTATTGCAAATTACTTTAATTTCATCCCACAAATTTTATTTTTAATTTGATCAATACACTTAACATTTCCAGTATTATTATTTACTTAGATGTTAATAAACAAGGAATAAAATGTTTGTGTATTTATATACAATGTTAGAAACAGTAAAACTTTAGAAATAATTTTAATTGAATACTCTTGTTAATTGTTTCAAATAATGCATTAATAGTTAAGAATGTTAGTCATTTATTACATATTTTTTTCTAATTTATCTAGTTTCCTGGCACATTCTACATTATCAGAAGTTCAATATTCATTCTGCTAAAGAATTGAAGCACCAGGTTTTTTCATTTAGAAATATATTGTGTGGCCTTTGTCAACATTAGAAGATTGAAGTCTTATTACAGCAATCTGATTATTGTATGACCAAGCATAATATGAAGATCATACCATATTAGTTGGAACTCTAAATGAAAGTCAAGAGCAAAATTTTGCTGACAAAGCCCAATATTAATTTGAAAATGAACTTTATTATAACACAGAGCTCACATGCTCTGGTTGAAAAATACAAATACTGTAGAGTTCAAGAAAATGAAGATAATCTTGTAAAATTTCAAGTGTCAAAGATTAAGTAGGAGTTTATATTTGACAATAAACTGAAGATTTTGGATTGTGATGAAAAATAATGGAAATTAAAATAATGCCATATTACTGTATAATTATTTTACGTTCAGTGCATTTCTTTCGTTCGTTATAATTTTTCAGTTTCTATTAAAGTGCATACAAAATACATATTTTTGCCTTCCTCTTTCAGTGTTCGGAAGATTAAAAATCACATGGGCTCATTTGATGCTAGAGAATGTTCTAACTTTAATGGTTTCTTCTCTTACACATTGCATGCTGTGCAACTTTGGATTATTAATTGATTTTACTATTCTTTTCTTCATGGACCCCTAAATAATTCTGCAGATAACAAATTATTATATTTCCTAATATTCAATGGGAGTATAAAAATGTACAAAGTATTTTCATTTTTTAATGTAATGTTGGTAAAATACATGATATAAAGAAATTGGTTTCCAAAAAAATTGAAGGAACAGGTAGTATACATTTGGAAAACAACCGACTTAGTTTACATGTCATCTAAAATATACATAATAGGGTAAAATCAGTTGTACTAAAAAGAAATTTACCTACAAACATTTATGTGCATTACGTACAATATACATACAAGCAACTATTTACAGTTTTCAGCCATTCTTTTCAACTTTTCCATTTGTCAAATAGGGCTGAGCAAATATTGTATTTTGTAATGTATGTAGTGATATACTATAATTTTCTTTGTTTTCTCAGTTAGTGTACCTCATTGTACTTTAACATCTTTCAGGAATGCAAATTAATGTCCATATCTGAAAGTGTACTGTGGCTGCAAAAATGTAATGCAAAGATACTTGTCAGAGTTTTTTTTTTTTTTTATTGAAGGTACATTGACAGTGTTAATCCCAGTCATACCATTGAGCATGATCTTCTCACTTGCAACCATCATTATGAATTTGTGACTTTTGAATACTAGGATGACTCACTTTCTTTGTAAAGTAAATTCTTTTTGTCTCAATAATGTACAGAAAGGCCATTTTCTACTTTATTAGTTATTTCCAATTTTACAACTTTACAAGAATGTATCAGGTAGTAATTTGATATGCCTGTTTAAGCATTACAACAATAGCATGAGTCACTTGAAGCCATCTTCGGAGCTGAGTTTCATGGCAAAAAAACTTGTCAGAGGTAACGACAGTAGTCATTTAATCTACCAAGAACAGATTATTTTACAACTTAATAATAAACACTGCAGCAAAACAAAAGCATTCTGATAGTTTACTAAGTATTATATTCAGAAGTGTGCTTTGGAAATGTTGGCTTAGGATTGAATTATGTGGTAATCAGAACAAGGTCAGTCTTCTTTGTGCTTTCTAACTTGTCCACATAGATCTTTTTCTTTACTTTCCATTGATGTGCATTAGCCTTCTAATTTATGCCAATCTGCAATTTGACGACGAGGTGAATTGTTTACAATATTCCAATGATGCAAGGCAGAGCCACTGCATTTGGATGATCCCAAGGTGAGTCTACCAATTACCTGTGCAAAATGAACAATTATGAATGACCAACTTTTTTTAAACAAACTTTTACCTGTATCATACATTTTTTACATTACAGTTGGCACTAATAAATATTTGGTAAATATTTCTATGCCCATTGTGTCTTTAAAAATTCATAATAAACAATACTTACTTCATTCTTTGTGATTCGATCCCAGTCCATTAACAAAAATTCTAAGCTCACATTGTCAAGACCATCAGCACCCGGTGGAATGGTAAAAGTGAAAGACTCATTAAAAACAGGATTGAGTGTTCCAGTCTTAACATGTGTCTTCTTTTTTGCTATTCTGTGATCGTTGTACAACAGATATATTTTGACATAGGGATCTGAAAGTTTGGAGAAATTTGGAAATTGAACTTGAATACTGTTATGAACTCATGAAGTATGTGCAAAAATACACATATTTATTGTTAAGTAACATTAAATGTTACATTAAATGAACAATAAAGTAAGTTTACTTTGCCAAAATTTATTTATCTCAAATTAAAATAAATTTCTTTTTCATACATACCAGCCAGTCCAGTTACATCCATATTAGGTAAGTTGCGAGCCTTAAGCACAACCACAGTGAGTCGGTTTGCACATGGTAGCCAGCAAAGAGAGACTAGCAGCTCACCACGTCCTGTTGATCGTATCTGTCGACACCACAGAAGCTTGGTCTAGGACACGAAATGGCAGGGAACTCACAACGCAAACTGATGTTTCAGAATTTGTAGAGGACAAAATAGTATTTTCAAATATTTTTAGCATTTTTTATTACAAATCAACGTTGTGCAGCAATAATATAGCAAGCCGGCACTAAGCAGTTTGTGAACATATGACGTCAAGGCCAAGTCTACTAATGGTAAGCATTTATGTCTACTTCTTAACAGTAGATGTTACTTAAAGCTAGAGACAGAGGTCAACACAAGAATTTTTCATTGCAGTGCTAAGTAACAAAGAAAAGTGCTAAAAATATATTAAATATTCATCAGGGATACTGTATGTAATACATTCTATAGCCTAAAGTAAATGTTTTAAGCATGAAAAGTATTAGGAAAGCTTGTGCAATATGCCCACAGTGGAAATGTCATTATAATGTCACCTTCAGACTACGAGGCTGGATTTCTCGGCAGAATGTCAAAGATTGGTTTTTGATTTGAGTCAAGTCCACACTATCAAGTGGACAAAATACTTCTCCAATCACATCATCTCTTGAGTACCTATCAAAACTCATGACCAGGAAGTGAATGGTAGATTCCTGAAAAGCAATCACAAGAATAATGCACATTGAAATTTCTCTTCAAATTCAAATTCCATAATGTTTCTACCTACAAAGTAAAATTAATAATAAATTTACATATATAATAAAATTAATTTAAAAATTTTAGTTTGGTAGTATTAAAAAGTACATAAAAAGTTTGAAGGAGATTCTTTAAAATATTAGTGATCCTGTTTCTAATTTGTGTATTTGTTAATTCTAATACATTCTTATGAAAATTGTTGAAGCTAATTAATATATTGAGGAGAGTGCCTGAATGACGAGAGGAGAATATAGGATTTTTTTTTACCTTCAATTGAATTGCAATACTTATACAATACTTGCCATACTTAAATATTTATATACCTTAAGCCATTCATAATTCATTTGATAAAATGTGATGTCTTCATCATAAACAGGATTGCGAGTATTTCGTAACACTCGAGTGTTCTTCTTCTTCTTTTTGTCTGGGAGAATCTGAATTCTCACATATGGATCACTTGCTGGAAGATCATTGCACTTCACTACACTGACAATCAATGCATCTCGTTGATAGTCATGCCTATGAAAAACATACAATAAAGCTTCTAGTTCACTTACAGGTTTCATTCTTTTCTGTTGAAGATTTTTAATAAATATTTCAATACCTACCTCAGTTTGAATACTAATTGGCCTAGTTTGCGATCGTTAGGATCTGTGTTAGAAAGATTCTTTTCATTTGTTTCCAGTTCCTCCTTAGAAGGGGTAGTTGGTTTGTCTTTCACTTCATTTTCAGTGTGAAAGGCAACCTGTTCCTTACTACCAGGATCTGCTTTTTGGACATTCTCTTGTACTGGGCTGCTGCCAGCTTGAGGAGGAGCTACATTAGTAGTGGGACTGGGTGTATTTGATCCTCCAGCCTGCAGGACATAGTGCATAAGTTCTGAACACAGGAGTAACAAAAATACATAGCTAGTAAAATAGTAAATATGAGGTAACAAACTTAATTATAGTACAATGTGTAATGCTAAATTGCCATTCCACCAACATTTGAATTTATTGTAATTAACAATTAAAGTAAGATACAGACATGTATAGCTGGAAAGTTCAAGGCTGCAATTTGTACCCTTTTTTGTGTTAAGTACAATATTAGGCTAAGGTGACCATATTTTGAAATGATTGAAACGGGACATTTTAGTTTTTGTCACAATGATAAAAGGGGCAAAAGGGATTAAAGACTATTTTGTCACAAATATTTAGGTTTGGAAATTAAGAATAAATGAATGAAATTAAGAAAATGAATTACTCGCACAACTTTTTGTGAATGATGGATTGGAGAAATGCGGGTAGAGAGGGGGTATTTGTTACGAAATCGGCCACTAGATTTTATGAAGCAATGCCAATATCTGGAGAATCCGTAATGCCTTCGCTACTTTCTCAATAATTTGCGTTCTAACTTTCTCAGGAGTTCGAGGCATCTCCTATGACGGATCTTCACCTGCTTCAGTCATTTTTTTATATTTTTTGGAGAAAATCACGGACAGTTTTCGCTTTCAACAGAAAATAGTTTCTATTCCGCGCCATTGAAGATGTGTTTGGAATATTGTCATCAGTTCTCGCTGCGAGCTTTTGTCTTCAATTGTTTATAGTGCCAGGGAGGGGGAAGCAATGTTCATCGTTCAAGAAAAGTTGCATGTAAGACATGTTGCGATTAATACATAAATACATACTACTATTATAACTTTCATGATGTAGTAGCATTCAATTCACGCCAACCAAAGAATCCCTTAGAAAGGAACATTAGAAATTAAAAAAAAAGTTACGCATTTTTTTAATTTGCACTTTCATTAATTACGAAGTAGGTCAGTATTTCTCAATTGAGATTGCATACCAAATTGCACAGAAAGTTTCAGAAGCAGAAGGATCATATTATTGAATTTCTCCATAATGATATCATTAGCAATAAAGCATATGCAAGTTTAAATGACTCAATAGCTGCATTTTCTCTTCCTAGACACCACAAATGACTCTACACACTCCTGTTACGTGGCACATGCGCACAATATCTTGTCGTACTTAATTTTTGTAAACAAATGTGAAGTAAAAGAAATATATTATGATAAATTTAATATTGTTAAGAACATTTTCTGTTGACAAGTCGTTATCACAAAATAGGAACATTTAACTACCAGTCTTCCTGTATAAAAAAAAAAATAAAAAATAAAAAAAAGGGAAAGGGACTCAAAATAAGGGACTGTCCCAGCTAATACAAGACGACTGGTGACCTATGCAAGGCGGAGCCTATCCAAACATTTAATGAAAAATATAAACTTTTCTTTAGGTACTTCATAATGTGCTTATTGTCTATAAATACCGCAGTTTACGTCTGGCCCTTTGTAGGCACAGGCGCACGCACCCACAAGCATATCCACACCCACGCATGCGCGCGCGCCTCCCCCCATACACGCACACACGCGCCTCCTACATATTATCCGCCCACGTTTTCTTGACCCCTCATTTGGTTAGATGCAAGATGAGTGGGGGTGTTTATTTTGAAACTAATATAACTTTTATTTTTTTTTATTATTTGCGAGTTAATTACAACTTAGAGTCGTTTATCGCATCCTAGCTTCCATTTGCTACGATCTTTCCAGTCGTTTTCTTGCAGGTTTCTTCTGTCCATCGCTTAATTTACTGCATTCTTCCAAAATGTCCTCGGTCTTCCTCTTCTTCTTCTTTCTGCAGGGGTTCATTCGATCATTTTTTTCGGTTACTTTCCCTCATCCATTCGACGCACATGCCCATCGGAGGCACTTTGCCTCCACAGTGTCTAAAATTGTGGTCCCTATGTTTTGCCTTGCAAGCACATCTTCATTCCTTATTCTGTCCTGAATCATGAGCTGATAACAACGTCGCCAATAATCCATTTCTGTTGCTCTTAATTTCTTTAGTTGTTCCATTGTTGCCCACACTTCTGCTCCGTAGGTAACAATGCTCTTTACAATAGACTTGTATATCTTTATCTTCGTGCAAGGTCTTATTTGTGTTCTCCACATAGTATTGTGCAGCTGTTTTGTAACTTGTTTCCCTTTCTTATTCTTTCAATAATTTCAGCTTCACTTTGACTATTTTTGGTAAACATTACTCCAAGGTACTTGAAGCTATCGACTCCTTTGATAATACCTCCTTCTAGCATCAAATTTCTGTTTATATTATCAGCTACAATATATTCAGTTTTAGAGATATTTATTGTTAGCCCCCATTTCTAGTATTCTTCAAACAGCTTCCTCAACATGTAATGGATATCATCTTCATCTTCTGCCAATATCAATTGGTCGTCAGCAAAAAGCAAAGTGAACAGTTTATCTGTTCCGATTGAAATTCCCATATTCGCGCAAGTTCGCCTCCATCTCTCCACGGCAGATGTTAGATATATTTTGAAGAGTGTGGGAGCGATTGCACATCCTTGTCGCAGACCTTTGGTGACAGGGAATTCGTCAGATATTCTTCCAACTACCTTCACCCTACTATTACAATTAACAGTACGTTCACTGCTCTTATATATAGGTCACTAACTCCATTTGCTTTCATTGATAACCACAATTTGCAGAGGGGAATACTGTCATATGCCTTTTCTAAATCGATGAAGACCAAATGGGTTTCAAGGTCTCTTGCTAACCGTTTCTCCAGAAGCTGCTTTAAATAGAAAACACAATCCATACATGATTTTCCGGCACTAAATCCCTTTTGTTCTTCTAGCTCGTGTATCTGATTTTCAATTCTTTGTTTTGTAATTTTGCTATAAAGTCTTGAAAGAGAATTAG
This sequence comes from Acheta domesticus, assembly GCA_031308135.1. Classification (NCBI taxonomy): domain Eukaryota; kingdom Metazoa; phylum Arthropoda; class Insecta; order Orthoptera; family Gryllidae; genus Acheta; species Acheta domesticus. The sequence continues at coordinate 91,904,649 of JAHLJT010009436.1, read as the reverse complement.
TCACGCTCATTCCTCTGTAATTGGAGCAAACTCGTCTCTCTCTTTTCTTATAAATGTTAGAGATATAGGCAGTTTTCCATTCAGGGGGCACAATTTCATCCCTCAAGAAACAGCTGAAAACATACGCTAACGGCTCGTGAAGCAAGTCCGTCCCATATTTAAAAAGTTCTATGCGGAGTCCGTTCGGTCCAGGCGAGCGTCCATTTTTCATGGATAGAGTTTCCTTTATCTCTTTAACTGAGATGACGTCATTTTCAGTAAAAATCTGATCTGAGAAACATATTTCATTGTCTAATTGAGTAATAAATTCTGGACGATCTTCAGTTAACAGCTTCTGGTGATACATTTTCCACTCTTTAAAGGGAATAAGACTTATGGGCATAGTCTCCTTTCTATTTGTTCTAAGAGATTTCAATGTTTTCCATGCTTCAGTTGCTTTTCTATATCCTACATGCTCATCAATAGTCTTACATTTTTTATTCCACATTTCATTTTTGGCTTTCGTTACTTCTTTCTTTACTTCCTTACAACACTGCGAATATTATTTTCTATCCTCATGGTTCCTAGTTCTCAGCCATATATTGTCAGCTTCCTTTTTCTTATTTACGATCTTCTCCATATTATCATTCCACCAAGGATTTTTACAAGATTTATTTTTATTAGGTTTTGGCAGTTCTCCAAGAGCTTCTAATGCGACTTCACTGGCACATCTTACTACACCATAGTACATATTTATTGCATCAGAATAGGTTATACAAAAACAGTTACGATATTTATAATAGTATAATAAAAAGTGTTTTAACATATGGAGCGGAAACTTGGAATTTAAAATCTAAAACAAATTCAAAATTACTGGCAAGTGAGATGGACTTTTGGAGAAGATCGGCAAGAATTTCTAAATTAGATAAAATCAAGAATGAGAGAAGATAAGAGTGAAGATAAAATCAAGATAAGAGAATCCATGAAAATTTATTACACAATATTAGATTTTATACAAATGAAACAGCTTCAATGGTATAGTCATGCCCAAAGGATGAAAGAATCACGGCTTCCACTAAAATTATTAAATTGGATGCCTATTGGTAGAAGAAAAAGAGGTAGACCAAAAACAACATGGATACACGGAATATTGGAAAATATGAAGAAGAAAAAATTAAACATAAAAGATTGTAAAAATAGAATAAAATGGAAAAAATAATAAAAATAATGTAACAATAGAAAATAGAAAATATTTATAATGGTTATAGGAAAATGTATACTAATACATTGTAAACCTATTGAATAAATAAATAGAATAGGCTCTATCGTTCAGTTTGGAACACAGTCTAGCTTTGTACAAAAACCTAATAGAATCGTCATTGAGGGATCGCAGATTAAATTGAACGGCTTTTGGCATATCACATCCATAATCATCTTCATAGCGCATCTCGGTAGACAATTTCCATGGAAGAACAATTTTTGCTCTAACGTGGTAATGATCCGTTCCGCATTCTGCGCCTCTATGTACTCTGACATCTTGAACTTTCAGCATTGAATGTTGTCTGCTAATCACATAGTCAATAATTGTTGTAGATGAAGAGTAGGTTAAATCCAGGTAAATTTATGGATATTTTTATGTTGGTAGAATCCATTTCGAATTTTCAGGGAATACTGTTGGCAGATGTCAATTATCCTTTCCCCGTTGTTATTTACCTGATTTTCTCCATAAGGCCCTACAATTGGGTCACTTATTTTCGAACCAACCCTAGCATTAAAATCCCCCAGCAAGATTATTTCGGCTACTGATGTTGTCCAAAATTTGACCCAATAGTTCGTATTCATCCTTAACGTCAATAGTCTCATCATTTGATGGTGCATACAAGCCAATGACTATAATATTATATCCTTTCAGTACAAGCTCTACTTTAATAATTCTTTCGTTGATAGCCTCCCAATCTTTGATATTTCGTGCCAATTTACTTTTCAACAAAATGGAAACCCCTGCTTTAGCTCTTTTAGTTTTATCTACTCCGCTGTATAGATGTGCAAAACCATCTAAATCTTCAGTACCTTTTCCTTTCTTTTTTGTCTCAGTAAGAGCGACAATATCCATATCAAATCTTTTCATTTCCTGCAAGACTTCGACCTTTTTAGTTCGCAATCCTTGAATATTCCATGTACCAATATTCACTGTCCGTTTTCTATCGCCAAGTCGTCGTCGATTGAGAGTCCGATTCGTCTATTGCTAGGTTCGGAAGTGGTGAGGTGTTTTTCCAGGAGCAGGGGTGCTAGCCCTACGTCCCAACCCCTAACCTGGAGGACCAGGATTTACACTTTTATATAACTAAGTCTAATATATTAAGTCTTTAGTACGTGTATCGACAAAAAAAATCAATAACATGGGGACGAACATTTCTGGGTATCAGATTTTATCAACAATTCTTGTTGCCGTCTTTTATTATTTATTCGACTAATGTTGGTGACGGAGTTGGGATTCTGGGGCTCAAGAAAACTTGCGCATTATAATACACACACAGATTCAATAAACCAACACAGCTAATTTGAATGATAATTTGATGTTTCTTGTAGAAACTAAATTGCTTAAAGGAGAGTGACAAGAAACAGTGGGCCTCTGGAAGTGCGATAAAATTACGGTGTTGTTAATACACAATTCGTTTCCTCACTTTTGGAGAGCAATATCTTATAGGTGGTGTGGAGAAATGCTCTTGGTATTTTTTTATAAACAATAAAACGTTTATAATTATCTTAGTAGTAAAAAATTAAAAACATCTTTAAATAACTCCTGTGAGTAAAAGGAACACAAGAAGAAAAACAATTTAATTAGTAATTACACTAAATATATTGTATACCCACTTGGGTGTACCATTTAAAAAAAAATCCTTCTCCAGGCAGCGTCACAGTATACTGTGGCAGCGTTACCAGATAATTAAATGTATATCCCAGTACCAAACTTCAAAAAATCCTGGTACCAATGACGAGTGATTTAAATTCTGCGCGCATACAAGTTCGTTAAACTTAACTTGATATCGATTCAGTTTTAATCGATAAAATAAATGGAAGACCAAGACGTTCTATCCATTTCTACCATACATGAACTGCTACTAGAGGAAGCAGGGGGTAACGAGGGTTACAGGGTAATGGGTGTCAGCGGTAAATTATCGATAAATATTGTAAACAAACCATATTGAAAGGCAGAAACAGGCTTCTACCTTCCATTAATTATAATAACCAACAGGATGATAACTATAGTCAGTTGATCGCCGCAGCCAAAGAAAGATTACGTACACGATTATCGCGCTCGTACCAGGAAAGTGAGTGACTGATGTTAGAAAGTGCTCTCAGAAAATAAGATCTTACTCACGTGAACTTGGAAATTTCTGGAAGAATTAAAATTTGTTAGAAGGGAAGTAGATACTTCAGCAAATCAAATGATTTGCTGAAGTAATTTTTCAAGTAAGTTTCCAAGTAATTTTAAACATTCTATAAAAGTTTATGGGTAGTTATAACGAAAACGTGGTTTTGAGGTAATGGTGGTCAACAATTCTCATTATCTCAACATGACTGCCATTGCCCCAAATAGTAGTAGTTTATTGATCTGAATTAGTTTAAATGGCTCTCTGGTGCTGTGTATACATGTAACAAGAATGGCTGAACGGATGAAGAATTCATCGAATGGCTCAGACACCAACTGCCCAGGATCTTGCTTATCTTGGACAACCTTGGGAGTCACATCACTTTACACTCCTACAATTATTGTAAACAAAATAAATACTGTTTAAGTACTAATGTGTTCATTTTGCTTCATATTTCTTTATTGACTCCCATTACCCATATCGTGACTCCCATTAGGTAGGCAACAGACTACACCGAGAGATGCGTCTATGTCCACACACTAGAAATGTCATTCGATGACTCGAAATGATTTTATGTGGCATAAGTCGAGAGTCTTGCCATCAGTTAGCTATGAGATGAGCTGTGAGTTCCATTTCTTGTTTTACTAAGTGCTCTTGTGTAATTTTTACCCGTGATTAATTACCTAGTTTCTCCATTATCCTGGTTTCTTACCATCATCGTAAACCAATTATCGCAAATAATTTTATTATCGTAATCGTATCATCTATTTAACGAGTTCGAATTGCCTAAAGAGAAATTACTACATTGCGTATAATCATTATTTATTCAATGTAAAAAATGAACTGTATGTGACGTCTAGGGTACCATCTATGCAAATTTTCTTGAGCTCCGTAATTTCTACCCCCTCTATTTTACCATATTTGTTGGTTGAATTATGAATAAATGGCGAATGATAAAAAAATTATAATAAAACCCACAATTAATAAATTAATTTATAAATAAATGTGAATTAAGGAAAAATAATGAATTAATTCAAATCGTTAAAAGTACCCTTTCAAGTTTCTTGCTTCAAATTTTTATTTTTATATTGATCTTTATGTACTGCTTTCTTACAAGAAAAACTATTTTCCACTCAAGTTTTTCCTAGTTCATTTCCGTTAAAAGAAACAAATTAAGATAAAATAAAAAAACTGGTTGTTTATCACATCTTTTGCTGGTAAATATTATAACCTCATTCGTCTCTACACACAGTTTAGTATTTTCCTGCGGCAGCGAATGCCTAAATGTCATATAACAAATGAAGGTGTAAAAATGTATACGAGAAAACTCACTCGCTGACAGACTCGAGCGAGGAACTCTTTCACCTCCGTAGTTCGAGCGAGACTCTTTCAAGTGTGTGGGAGTCGATAAGTGTTCTTTGTTTCGATTTTCCACATTTCTCGTCGCTCATTTCTCGCAACGCATTCCTCGGTGTAGTCTGTTGCGGGCCTTACCCGCATGTGAGGGTAATGGGGGTCAAATACAAATTTTTGGAAATTCAATATTTGAGAGTGTTTTAGTGAATTTTTATTATTTTTTGTGGTGAAAACACAAGCTTAATAACTAATGTGTGGTAAAAAAACACCTACTTGCTCATGGTAATAATTCGTACTGATTTATATTGAAAAAAACAAAAAGTGACCCCCATTACCCCCGCTACCGCTACAGCATGTGCTAGAAAAACACCATCCTCTGTCACCCTTCATGTTTTTGCGGCAGTGTTTTCACTAACATTATAATTATTTGTAATATTGGTGTTAGCTTTAACTTATTGATAAAAAATACTATACTATTCTTTAATCGTACATCATCCATTACCACAGACTTAACATCCTAGTATTTAAATGTACCAGGATGTCTCCAACCTGATACAAGGTTAAAATCGTGGTAAAACTACTAGGATCCTGATATGTCTGGCAACTCTGTTTCCAGGCAGTAAAATAAACGTTTCTTCAACATCATTACGAAAACTGTCTTGAATTATCAACTGTCGCTCACTCAGCTGGCATTCCAATCAGGTAAACGTAATATTTACGGAATGATTGATTGCACGAGCAACTTGCTCGCGAGCTGAGGGAGCTCCGGTGACTTAGTATTAGCGAGATCACATTGAATATTGTTCTCACAATATGTGATACAAGCCAGCTCCCGAAATCAGATGACTTACGCTGTTTCAATCTGACAGGTGGGAAATTAATTGTGATTGGCTCAAATTAGTATTTCCTCAAAAGTAGTGTAGCAATATAAGTTAATGTATATTGTCGAAAATATCGCTTTACCTCAAGGCAGCAATTACGCAAATATTTCATTACAGCTGCCAATGTACAAAAAACTTCTGTTATTTAAACTAAAAGGTTCTACTAGAAGTGCAAACTCAAGGACCAGCGCCAAATCTTACTGGTAGTGTAATAAGAAGCAGACTATCGCTTCCATTTTCTCATAATGTCAAAAAATAACTGTGATTAGTGTAATGAAGGAGTAGACGACGAAAGTTTAAAAAATGGCATGGCAAAGGCAAACATATAGCTGAAATGAAAGCTGAACATACAGCTGTTGCCGTAAAATTTGTTGAATTAGGAACAACAAAAATTGACCATACAGTATCGGAAGTTGTACGGATTGCAGGTATAAAACATACTAATGAGAAAGTTGATCAAAACAGATTAATTCTTAAGAGCTTAATTTATCTGCATGGTTTTTGACGAAATAAGAGTTAAGTTTTAGAGATGACGAGCCAAATAGTTCTCATAACTAAAGAAATTATCTATAAACGCTCCATTCATTTTCAAGACTACCACATAAAATATCTATCTTATTTTCAACGGTGTGCAGGAAGGAACTATGATATTATTAGTTGCGGTACGGAAGTAGTAGTAGTAATACTAGTAGTAGTATTAGTAGTGGTAGTGGTAGTAGTAGCGATAGAAGTAGTAGTTGTGGTAGTGGTAGTGGTAGCGATAGTAGTAGTAGTAGTAGTAGTACTAGTAGTGGTAGTAGTTTTTTTTTTTTAGTTTTTACGAGGGAAACTGTGAGAATCCATCATGGACACTTGGGAGGCACCGCTCTCCCGAAGTAGTGTGAGACTCCTACTCACTAAACTCACTAACCCTTTCTAATCGACGTGATTACTCCCCCGGAACCGCGTTAGCATTACTTCAGGGCAGTGTCGATTCTAAGTGCCCTTCCGGGCTTCTCTATCAATTTAGTTTCGCCTTGAGTTTATTAACTCGTCACTGTCACTATTTTTGCGTCTCAGAATGCACTCCGCAAAGGCTGCTACTGCACACCAAGATTGGGAGTTGCGCAGCATCAAAGTGATGATGTTTCCTGGTGTTATTTGCTCTGCGCCTAATTCGTTGCCGAGACGAATTCTTTCTTCCTCCCATCTTTCGCACATGAAGAAAGTGTGTTGTGCGTCATCATCATTATTGCAGTAGAGACATTTAGGGCTGCTGACTTTCTGCATTCTGTGTAGGTACTTTCTGAAACATCCATGGCCGCTCAGAAGCTGAGTAAGGTAATAGGTAACCTCCCCATGCTCGCGGTTTAGCCATGTGTCCAGTCGGGGGATCAGTCTTTTCGTCCATTTTCCATAATTCCCATCTTCCCATCTTTGCTGCCATTTCTCGAGAAGTACTTGGCGAGCTACCTTCTTTGCTTCGCCCCTGCCGTTAACTATTTGGTTGCGCCAGATGTCTTGGCGTTCTTGAGCTAGAAGATCTATTGGGGGAGTGCCCGCTATCACTAATACCGCTGCTTCAGACACTGTGCGGTATGCACACGAGACCCTCAGTGCTCCACGTCTTTGCACAGCCGCCATTCGTTTGCGGTACTTCTCTATTTCTAGAGCTTTGGCCCATATTTCTGCTCCGTAAAGTAAAATTGATGTCATTACTGACACAAGGAGGCGCCGCTTACTACATTTTGGCCCGTTAGTAGTGGTAGTGGTAGTAGTAGCGATGGTAGTAGTAATAGTACTAGTAGTGGTAGTGGTAGTAGTAACGATAGTAGTAGTGGTGGTAGTAGTACTACCAATAGTAGTAGTGGTAAAGGTAGTAGTGGTGCTAGTGGTAGCAGTTGGAGAGGTTGGTACGCCTGAGTAGTGCATAGGTGCGTGTGTTCCGAGCGCTGCCGAAATGACTCCTGTAAAGTGCTTCGGCTTTGAATAGCCTTATAAGGTAAGAAGAGCGGGCAGCTTGTGTCATAAGGAGCCCCGATTCTTGTTAGGAGCGAAGGGGATAAAACTATTTTCATGATATAAGCGTAAACGGCCGTTGTCGAATGTTGCACGTGGTTCGCCATCTTGTCCTTGAGCAATGTCCTTGGAATAGGGAGCGGACGTAGGTATATCAAGCGACCCCAGCGCTCGTGCGGACGGGGGCAGAACTAGCGGGCGTAGGGTATACCACGCGACCCCCAGCGCTCGCGCGGTTGTGGGCAGAACTATTGCGCCATCTTGTCCTTGAGACGATGTCCTTGGGAGGGCCGGCGGACGGAGCGCGATCTATTGAGGCGACTACACACTTCTTGGGAGTTTACTAGATCTCCGCAGTAATCTGCGGCGGAGAAGGGGAATCTTTTGCTAGGACTGCTGTTCTTTAATGTACCGCGCGCCCCTAAGGCGCCCATTTAATATTAGGGTAATTACGGTTCGTCAGAAAGATGTGCGAGAACTCTGAGGGCGCCGGAATGATGTCGAATGCGGCTGCCATGCCTCAGAAGGAAGACAGTGAGGAGAAAGGGGTCACGAATAATTATATGGAGGAAATTTTTTCTATGATTGATAAATTGAAGAACTGCAGTGAAGCACTGGGCGAGACAATCAATAAGACACCCACCACCAAGGCTAACATCAAGAAAAGTGCCCGCACAGTTTGCGACTTAAGCGAAGCATTGATGTGCAGATGGAAGGAATATGAAGTTTACTCGAGGGAAAACGTGTCTCAACCTGCTGCTAGAGAGAAAGGTTGTGATATTGGCATCCAGACACAAGTGGGGAAAGAGGAAGTGGACTTAGAAATAGCCATCGCCAGCGCGAGTGACTTAAACGAATTCGCTTCGCTGTTAGATAAAGAGTGGCCGGAAGCGGTATATCAAACAGCCTCCGTCCGGACTAGTAAACCAAATATAAGAAAGGAAGACTGGGATATAGCAGCCGTGGTCAACCCGGAAGACGAAGAGGGAATTGAGATAAAGCAAGTAAAAGGGCTGTACCCCGAGATCACCTGCCTACTGACGGAAAAACTGGAGGAAGGGAAAGTGGAATATGTCAAAACTTTGACAAACATCCACACTAGTAGAGGTGGCGGAGAGGAGAAGTCACACTATGGCTACGCAATCCCGCTTAGAGTAGACAAAAACGGAATTAATGACATCGAGCCGCTGTACAAAATCATTTTACAATGGAAAGATCTGCTAATTGAACATGGCAGGGAAAGGGTGATAATAACTGCCCCAGTTGGAATAAATATGATTTATGTAAGGAAACTTACGGAATGGGTTTTCCGAAAGAGTGACATCAAAATTTGCTGTCTGGTACCAGGGACAAACAAAGCTGCAAGCTCAAGACTCGAAGAAAATCGGGCACAAGGGAAAAAAAGTAAGACCGAAGAAACGATAGTGTGTAAAGGAAATGGTAAGTCCTATGCAGACTTAGTTAAGTCCCTACAGGAAGGGGTTAATTTAAAAACATTAGGGGTTAAGGTGAAAAGCATAAAGAAAACTGGGAAAAATGATATGGTGGTGAAAGTAGTTGGGGCAGGAGCAGGCAAAGCCCTCCAGGAAAAAATTAATGTAATGTTGAAAATGTAGATGTCAACTTGACAAAGGAAAAGTCCACTCTGCATATCTATGGTATTGTGCCGTCCGTAAACGAGGAAGACATAAAAGCCGCTATCAGTGAAGAAACAAATACCGACAAGGCGGCGGTGGAAGTCACGTCAATAAGACCAGGCAGATTCGGCAATAACAATGCAACAGTAAGTGTGCTAACGGGGCCAGCTAGAGCAATAGCCAAGCAGGGAACAATTAGGATTGGATGGATGGACTATACGGTACGAGAAAGGATCTATCTACCTAGGTGCTTCAAGTGCCATGGCTTCGGGCATTTAAGCAAACAGTGCGAACAGACAGTGGACAAAAAGGAAGATTGCCTGAATTGTGGAGAGTCTGGACATCACGGAAAAGACTGCGGAAATGAAGCCCGCTGTACGGTGTGCAAGGAGGATGGACATAGATCAGACCAAATGAAGTGTCCTGTATTCAGGAAACTGATTATGGAGGCCAGGGCAAGATTGTAAAAATCGTAATGGGAACTCAATCCATCAGAGTACTACAGGCCAATCTGATGCGATCCACTTACAGCCATGACATGGCCTACGAAGTGGCAAAAACCAAAGGTATAGATGTCATACTTGTGAGCGAGCCAAACAAGAAACGAATAGAAACGAACGAATGGGTGAAGGATTTGAGACTCGATACTGCAGCCATCTTTCCAAATAAGAACCTGACCACCCGCCAACTCAGGCCCGAAGAAGGATACATATGTCTACACATGGAAGACTTCAATATCTATTGTTGTTACATTTCTCCGAATATCCCCTTGGACACATTCAAGAAACAGGTAGATACCATACTTCAAGACTGCAGATCATTAGGAGGAGAGTTTATAATACTCGGGGATCTGAATGTGAAGTCGCCAGTATGGGGATCACCTATCTCGGATAAGAGAGGGGAATACTTCGTCGAATGTTTAGCAGCAATGGACTTAGTAATACATAACACGGGGAACATACCGACATTTGCTAGGGGGGGAACGGAAAGTTTCATCGACATTACGTGCTCCACACAGGGAATCGCTAAAAGAATCTCAAATTGGCAGGTACTCGAAGAAGAATCCCTTAGTGATCACCGTTTCATCGCGTTTGAAATAAAGACGAAAACGCAAGTACACAGGAAGAAAAACACAGAGAAAACAAATATGAAGTACGATTGGGAGGCTTATAGAAAGCTGTTGCTATGGACGGTACAAAATAGGCGAGAAGAGATAAACGCCGATGTATCGTCAGAAGAAGCATCAAGAGTGTTAAAACTGGCGTACCGGGGCAGCTGCTCAAGAAGTACACGAAACACACGGGTGCCATACTGGTGGAACAGCGAAATAGACATCCAAAGGCAGACCTGCATTCAGAAGAGAAGACTTTTGACGAGAGCGAACAGGCGCACAAGACAAAACAACTCAAGTCTGCGGGAAGAATACCGAGAATGTAGAAACGAACTGGTGCGGAGGATTAGCCAGGCAAAAAAGAGACACTGGGAACAACTGTGTGAAGAATTAGACAATGACATATGGGGAGCGGGATATAAAATCGTTACTGGAAGGCTAACGAATAACATCCCGTGCAACCTCTCCACAGAGCAAAAACGGAATATAGCTTTGGAACTATTCCCACGCAGAAACGATGAGCTGAAGGGTAATTCACGGTGTGAATATGTAGAGCCATTCACTCTCGAAGAAGTTAAGACGGCTACTCTAAGCATGAAGTCGGGAAAGGCTCCTGGATTGGACGGCATTCCGCCGGAAGCAATCAAGATAGCCGCAGAGGTAGTCCCGGATTTCCTGCTAGGGACAATGAATGAATTATTAAGAACACAAGACTTCCCACTTCACTGGAAAGTAGCAAAGCTGGTATTGCTCCCCAAAAGAAGCAAAATAGTACAAGACCCAGCAGCCTACAGACCGCTTTGTTTACTAAACACCTTAAGTAAACTTTACGAGAGCCTTATTAAAGGAAGACTCCAAGCAGAAATTAATAAAGGAGAAGGACTATCCTCTAATCAATTTGGATTTATAAAAGGGAGGTCGACAATACAGGCAATCGAAAAGGTAGTACAGATTAGAGATAACACTGCTGATAGATGGGTTACTTTAATTACACTAGATGTGAAAAACGCTTTTAACTCCGCTTCATGGAGTTTAATTATAGCGGAGCTGCAAAGAAGAAAGATATCACAATACCTAGTAAATGTCATCACGCAGTACTTCCAAGACAGAAGCATTAGGCTGGACAGAAAGGAACATTTAGCAATGAATGCGGGCGTCCCACAGGGTTCGATATTGGGTCCAACCCTGTGGAATGTGCTATACGACGGAGTACTCCGGGTAGAGCTGACAAGAGGGGCGACGCTCATAGGATACGCTGACGATCTCGCGCTAGTTGTAACTGCTGAAGATGCTGATGAGCTAATGTTTAGAAGCAATGAATCACTGCGGCGTATAGACATGTAGATGACGCGCAATAAACTAGAACTGGCCTCACAGAAAACTGAAGCTACTGTCCTGAAAGGCCCAAGAAAACGCCAATGCATACGATTTCTGTTAAAAGGAACATGGATTACCACAGAGAGTGCTGTGCGGTATCTGGGAGTCTGGATGGACGACAGAAATTTTTCGACACATGTGAGAGAGGTGGCAAAAAAAGCGGAGATAAAGGCGTCAATGTTGGCAAGACTGCTGCCCAACATTGGAGGGCCAAAAACACAGAAGCGGGCTATCCTCGCAAGTACAGTCACATCGACGATACTATACGCGTCACCAATATGGTACACGGCCCTAGCACGTAAGAAGAATACGAAAATCCTAGAGAAAGCCCAAAGAAAGATACTGTTACGAGTCATCTGTGGATACAGAACCATCTCCACGGCAGCCTTACAGGTAGTCGCGGCGGGAATACCTGTTGACCTGATCGCGAAGGAAAGAAGAGCCATCCATGAAAAAGGAGTGGAAGAAAAACACAACATCAGGGAAGAGACGATGCAACAGTGGCAACGCAGATGGGAAGAAACACTTAACGTCGCTCAGTGGACAAAACAACTAATTCCACAAATAGTCATATGGACAAAATGCGACCACAGGCAAACAGATTACTATCTAACACAGGTATTAACTGGACATGGCCAATTTCGAAGCTACGCGAAAAGAATGGGGAAAAGGAATGATGACAACTGTATATACTGCGGCGAAGCGGACACACCGTACCACACTTTCTTTGCATGTATTCGGTGGGAGAAAGACAGACACAATGCGTTCCAGAAACTAAATGTAGAACTCACAGTACAAAATTTCCATAGAATAATAGTAACTAAGAAGGAAAATTGGACAATTATTGCTTCCTTAGCAAATAAAATAATGAAGAGAAAAGAGGCAGATGAAAGGCAATCGGAAGGAAGTTAAAGGCAATGCCATTCTGATGTCATGCACATCAGCAGTTCCAGAATGGCTCTGATGAGCAACGGGGTTTTTTAGTTGGTGGAAATCCAACTCCCGCAAAGAGCGGTGTCTTTGAAAGATTTTTCCCCTAAAAAAAAAAAAAAAAAGTGGTAGCAGTGATAGTAGCAGTAGCAATAATATAATAGTAATATAATAATATAATAATAATAATAATAATAATCTCATCTAGACAACGTATCACATTCGCATCTCGCAAAGGCTGTTAATAACATTTTAGAAAACCCAAAGGGACTCCCGGAATGGCTCACACGCGGCATCACTTATTTGCTACCCAAAGCGGGAGACAGTTCTTTGGCGAATAACTAAAGGCCAATTACTTGTCTGCTAGTACTGTTCAAGGTTATAACTGCAGCCATAACTCGTAACAAAATGTACAAACACCTAGAGAGTAACCACCTGTTGCCAGTTGAACACAAATTATAACGCAAAGGCTCCTATGGCTGTAAGGAAATCTTGCTACTAAATAAAGTCATCTTGAATGATGTAAGGAAACGAAAGCGTAATTTAAGCTTTGCTTGGATTGACTACCAGAAGGCCTTTGACATTATACCTCCCGCTTGGATTTTGAAAACCCTGGAGATCTATCGATTTCACTCTAGTTCTATTTTAATTTGGCGCCAAAATTGGTTGACAAAAATACCCTCACATTTACCCATTTTTCTCCGTCTTCGTCATTTGTTTTCAACCTGATACATGCAATAGAGGCTGAGGAAAAGTTAAATATTAAAAACACGTTTCTCATTATATCACTGCAACAGATTGCCCTAGCAGGCTGATTTTTTGGAAATCTACGTCAAGATAGATGAGGGCCCAATCAGCACATTAAAAGTTAATAATATCTTTATTAACCAGAATAAACTCGAGAAGTATTGAAACTATTGAAGTATTGAAATTAATTGATATAACGTGCTGTGTAGCAAAATAAGGGCGTATGCAAAATGAGGACCAAATAACCCCTTCATCTTATCTCGTGAAGCTTACTTCTTAATCCTATATGTAATTTGAGGACCAAACCATCTCAGGTAAGAAACGGACTGAGGAAGCAGGAAGTTCAGGTAGGCGCGTTAAGAGGGCCGTCGCCGCCGCGCTGCTGGCCAGCATTTCCATGTTCCTTTCCCTTCACTTGCCCGGCAGAGATCCTTCGAGAGATCCAGTGATGACAATAGTCTCATTTGCTTTTCGAGCTTTGAAGTAGCAACAGCATTTACGTTTTTTCAAAGATGGAAGTGAAACCTGGTGTTACGCAGAAAGGGAAAGAACTGGTGACAGACGGATCTTTTGATGACATTTGATAGATGATTTTTTTACTTGTATCCCACTTGTACACGGAGAGAAATGTTTAGTTCATAGAATTAATCAAGTAATAGATTCAACTAAACAGTATAGTAGATTTTCGTAGAACAAAGTGCTTAATCAAATTCACGAAACTGCTGTTTAGTTAAAGACACTAACGCACGTATAGTAATGTTAACTAAACAGGTCGTACCCGGGACGAATGGCATCTAGTGGAGAAAACTATACGAATCGTTGCGTTGGTTAATACATTGAGTACTATTTACTAAACAGTGCGGTGAAAATAACTAAAGGAAACGTGAAAGGGAATACTTTCTTTCGGTCCCTCCAAGCAGGTAGCAACTGGGGTTCCGCAGCGGTCACCCATCCTCCGACCCGCAGACGTGCACTTCCTTAACTTCGGTTACCTGATAGACCCTAGGCTAGCAGAGCAGCTATGGACACAAGCTGCTGGCTATGGGCTTTTGACGGTATTTCTACCATTAATTTAGAATATAACATAATTATTGAAAACCAGTAAAATACTAAACTCGCCATTTATATAGCATATAACGCTATATACAGTGTTGAATTCTCAGACTTCAGACGGGTTCTATAGCCATTTCAATTGGGCAGGTTGCTGAGAACGCGCGCTTACTAAACAGTATTTAGTAAACAGTGCTTACTAAACAGTTTAGTAAGTGTGACGACATGAAACGTAGATCTCACCAAATGATTTTATCTACGAAACAAGAATAGTACCACTGACAATTCTCTTTGTTCATTCACTCACGATTACGAGTTGTTTAATATACTAAACCAAACTAAATCATGTTTAGTGAATCTTACTACACGAATAATTGTATTTACGATACGATCGCTTACTAAACTTATTTAGTACATTCCACTACAGCATTTCTCTCAGTGTATCCTTGTATATTTACATTAGCGGCAATTTGTTCACATAATTACATTTATGAGTACATGTGCTTTAAATTTTTCATTTAATTTTTCTCGAAAACTCGACCGTTTTCTATGAAAACTAGCTCAAATTCCGCATTTTCAGAAACGCTCAAACGACATTTTCTCATAAATGGCTCCAAATGTTTTCTTCAAACATTTCAGACGGATAGTGCAAATTGCACTCTTTGATATGACGTAAAATTCATTTTATGGTATTTTTTTTTTTTTTTTTTTGTTTTTCAAAAATTAGACAAATGTATTTTTTAAGATTTCTAACACAGTTAATACGCACCTTTCCACCAATTTGTAAACACTGTTCTATTTAGTGAGTTAAAGTGCTTCAAATGACTTCTAATGAAGTTTTTCGAAAACTCAAAGAAAATTGCCATTTAGGACGAAGTTTTACTGTGTTTTAATGTTCTTAGAATAATATTTCCGTTCTACTATTAGTAAACCAAAAACTTAAGAAAATTAAAAAAAAAGTACTTTGGGCGGCGATAATGGCAGCTGGCAGGAGTTTGTGGCAAGTCCATTGGCAGATCTGCTGATTTCGGAATAGCTAAGGACAGATACCCTGGTAAAAAAGAGTGCAATCCAATAGTTTAAAAGCTGAGTTCACTTGAACTTCAGAAGTCTGGATTACATCAGTAACGTATCCGACAGCTCGATTTGTTCGTGGGAACTGGTTTTGATCACATCTTTTATGCCATTTTTCTTTGCTTTTAGGGCATTCTTAGAACATTTTAAAATCATTTTATTGATTTTTTGGCGATGCTTCAGGTCATCAAAATCAGCTCCCTACTCATGATTATACCTTGACGAACGACAAGATTCAGTTATTAGCGAATTGAAAATAAAACACCAATTTCCAATTAGAACTATAACGATACCGATACCATTTATATTTTTATTGAAAATAATTATTAATGCTTAATAATTATTTAATAATAATTAATAATAATAATTAATAATAATAATAATAATAATAATAATAAATATTAATGCTTAAAAATAAAAAAAATTAAAAACAAAACTTTTAACTTTAACTTCAACTTTATTCGTCTACATTTTAATCATTCTATTAAATAAAATATTTAATACTCACGTAGTCGAATATATACGTACACGCACAATATAATTGTTCAACAATGTTCAATAATTTAACAATCACTACAAGCACTTATGAGCATTAACATCAGTTTGGAAACGCACACGTAGGCCTATATTCGCTTAAGTTAATGTGAATTGAATGACGATTCATAAATTAAACTTTCTTAGAATTGTCGAAGCTTCAGTCACGGACTTTCCTGAAGGGTCTTTTCCGTCCTGTAATCTAATTTGCAGGTGTTATTATACAATATTGAACACTATGCTTTATAATAAAGGAGTCATTCTCGCTGAATATTAGCCATAAACAATCCACGCACAAAATAAAATACAGGGAATCCAAACAAGTCAGTACAGATTGTTGCCAGTCGCTACAATTAGCAGTATTTCATCATAATACACTAATTTAAAGAATTCGTCACAGAGTAAGTAATGAAAGATTCCCTGCTCATTTCAATGGGTGCGAATCGTAGGTGCGACAAAAATATGAGATGTTAAAACTTTTACATTTTTGTTATTGTTATTAATATTATTATTAATCCCCTAATTAACGGATAAATATGAATTATTATTATTATTATTATTATTATTATTATTATTATTTATTATGAAATTTTGCTGCCTGGAGCCGGCCGCCCCTGCGGCCTCCACTATGCTACGCCAGTGGTCACCTTTTACTTTTACCTGGAATGCCAGGTAGTCGGTCCTCAACTTACGTATACCCTTTTCTGGGTCGGTCCTCAAATTACATATAGGATTAACTCTTATTCCCCTTCCGGTCCCCATTTTACATACCCCGCAAAATAAGAACGTCCATTTCGCACTCACAATGAAATGAATCAAACGCTTAATAAAATATATTATATAATATAGATTCTGATTTTTTCAAAAAGGTTGAGAAAATAAAGAGTGATTTTGAGCCTGTAAAAGAGAGAACTCTGCGAAAAGTATTTCGAATCCCCTCTCACAGTTGCTTTAGAAGATAGGTTCGACCACTGGACAAATCTTCCGATGACTACGCAGAAATGTCACGCCTCGCCACTGACATTAGCGAACACCACTTTGTGACTCAGCGCATGCCGCAACTCGAACTCGAAATAATAGCGGAACCGGATATTAGGAAGGTTTTGCAACGTACAGCAATCAACTGCAATCTCCATCTTCTGCGCACGCACAGATGCAGAAAAGTGATGTAGAACTCGAACTGCGCATGTACAGAAGATCAATATTACTGTCGATTGCTGCAATACTATGCTGTGCTTAAACTCCCCTCCTTAAAATTCTTCGTACTTAGCGAGCGACTTATATCGAATGCTAATCAATTACTTGGCCGTGCTCCCATTTAGAACGAAATGTGCAAAAACTCTTTTTAGACTTCACACGCTATTGGTCCCGTGATTGCTTTACGCTACGTTATGCTAAACCTCTCTATTGATATCAACGAAGACCTTCAATAATATTGAAGAAGGACCTGGTATCAACTTTAGTTTTGACACGTGGAATCTTTAATGTCGAGATATCAATGTCAAAACTAAACTCGGTATCGCATTAAAAAAAAAAAAGATTGTGCGTATTTAGGTCCTTAAAATCATTTTAATGCTTTAACCGCGTTCTTTTCTCCTCGTGGGGCACTTCATGCAGCTTTTCTAGGAGAAAAATATTTATTTCCTTGTGTTACTTAGCTTATTAATGCCGTGCGTACACAACTCTGCCTGCGTGGTTTTCTCCATGCGTTTTTTTCTCCATTTTAAACAAAGTGATACCTATTGATCAATTAGTACTTACTGGTACAAGAGGAATCGATAATTTCGACTTATAGATACTTTTTTGGCTTGTTGGTACGGACAATACATGTCGCTTTCATTGAATAACGCAACATTCTTAGAGCCTGAAGGTTTTGCTTAATGCTCAACTTTGGTACAAAGGGAAGAGATTCATCAGATTTATAGATACAAGAGAACGGAATTCGCTAACACCACTACAAAAAAATCTGAAAAATCTAGCCATTTTAGAAGCAAAGAGAGCGTTCAAGCAACTGAGACCTGAACATCCGTATTCGCAATTCAAAATATATCTCTTCGGCGGTTCAGATTCAGCACTACCCTGGCTACATATCGTAAGAGAGGAAGTGATTTACTATATGTATGAACAATAATTATCTACTTTTTTGGTGTCAGGGGCCAACAATACTAGTTTTTCCGTCGAAAATTCACCACCTTTCGCTGCAGCATTACAATACTTTCTCTATACTACGTAAGCAGTATGCGCGAAAGTAAAAGAAGGAACTATCAGCATATTCAATTCTGACAGTGTCTTCAAAGCTTAAGGCAAAAATCACCGAGCTGAGACAGCGCTCTACCAGCACGCATTGCAGAAACTTAAGTGAGGAGTCTCAGGGAAAACAGATATTGATTTATTTTCTTAGATTTAATTCTCCGTAAGTCCCGATTTACACGCTCTCTTTCGGCGAATGGTTTCAGAGTTTTAGACAGTCATAGGAAGAGCCGCTTCTAGATTTTAGAAGCCACGCTGCGTGTGCGCACGTTCGCCTAAAACTCCGAATTATTTCCTAAAGGAATAGAGTAAATCGGCTCTAAGGAAATTCTACGCTGCATGCTAATAGAAGTAATCAAAGATGTAATCTCCGTCAACTTCTTTATTGAGAGAGAGCGGCTTTCGACGGCTTTGTCGTCATCAACAGTTTACTGATACAAAAAATAAAATATAATAGTTACATTTAAAATTGTAATAGCAAATTAAATTACAAAATATGAAATTCAAGGGGGGGTATTTATACAGAAACCAATAGCAAATGAAATTAAAAAGTATAAAATGCAAAGGGGGAATAAATATAAATAACATACATTTAAAATTATTATTACAGACTAATAACAAATCAAATGGCAGAAGGTCTTGCCATTTGCTGGGCTACTATGAAGAGGAATTTGTTGCAAGAGTCTGGATCGAGTTCGCTAGAGCATGGACTCGTGAATGTAGGCCGGGAACATAAACATGACATTTTGGCTTTAAAACCCAATTAGTAGCACTTCAGGATATTGGAAGTTTGGTGAAACCTGGTGTGGAAGGTTCTTCAGCAAATTAATAAGTGGTTCTCAAGTAAGGAACAAGATGTCCGCGGAAGTAGAGAATGTAACACTTGCCGATTGATTCTGGTTACAAGAATTCACGAATAATACATTCGCTTTGTGTTTGACTTAAAGTGCTCTTATTTAAATTACATGAAGAGAGAGGCCAAAGAACAGCGACGTTTGGTGAGTGGCAATGCAGCTGCTGCTGAATTATAACAGTTATCGGCAGTACAAACGATCGCCATGTGCTTGCGCTGTTGCGGGAACTTAGGGTCCAGTAGCTTCGTAACATCATCCAACACATTGCATTAAACTTCAAAAATACGGGAGTTCCTGCTTGAGATATTTCGAATTATTTCGATCGCGCTGCTCAAATGCGCACGTAGTTTGAAAATCGACTAATTGATTCACAATTTATTCCGGGCGCGTCGATTACCATGGTAATTAGTCCCGAAAGGGTGGTGCGTGTGATATTCCTTCGCTGGATGGTGAGATCAGGCGCCGACTTACCGACGGTTAGAGGAGTTTTCTCCAAGCAGGTATCTCCCACCAGCGGGGTACTGGCCCAACCGGGCCAAGTTATAAGTTTTCAACCGGTCTCCTGGGATGGGTGGTAGTGTAGTGTATGAAAGTGTGGTTGTAAGTAATAGGGAAGGATAGGACGGTAGTAAGATAGGAAGGGGAAGGAATGATAGAGCGCTCTCCGTGGCCCGTTGGCTAGAGTACCGCTCCGGCATTCGTCTGGTATTGATCGGAGAAACCACGGAAAACTACCTATCAGAGCAGCCGACGGCTAGAATTCTCCTCCAGATATCAACTTAACTAGCTCTCTAGTTGGTCTCGAAAAAGTCCTCCCATCGACGGGACTCGAACTTAGAACCTCCCAGTTATAGGCACTGTAGTGACATCAGTTGATATCTTGAGCCACCTCTCCCGGTTAAAAAAATCGATCAAATAAATTTCAACAATTAAAAATTTTCCCTGAAAAATCAACGCAAATATTATTTGCTACTTGTATCCAGAAAAAAAACGTGTGAGGAGGACATTCTTTTCTTCTCTCTCATGAGAAATCACCACTGATATGAAAGAAGGTCGCTCGCTCGCGCCACTCACCCCGGGCGGCGAGCGCGCGCTGCCCGTGGGGCTGGGGCTCTTCTTGAGGTAGTGCGGGCCGGGCCCTGCGCCCGCGGGGCTCTTGACGGCCGAGAAGCGCCGGCACTGGCGCAGCACCACCTCCGGTCCGCCCGCCGCGCGGCTCCTTCTTGCGGCCGCCGCCCAACACGCGCGAGTGGCGGCGGTAGCAGAAGCACGTCACGGCCGCCACCGTCACCAGGAAAAGCGTGGCCCCCAGGCAGATGCCCACCAGCGCCGGGGTGGTCACTGCAACAGACACACGGGGCTTAGTGACGTTTTCAAAGCATTCTGAGAGGGAGAGAGAAGAAAGAGGGGGAAAGAGGAAGGGAGAGGGAAGAGGAGAATGGGAGAGAAGAAACAAAGAGAGAAAATACAAAGGAAGACTAGAATACTAGAAAATAAAGCTCTTCAATGGTACTGACATGTCCAGAGGATGCAATATGAGAAATGGCCAAATCAAATTTAAACTGGATACCTGAAAAAAGGCGTAGAAGAGGTAGACCTGTTTTCACCTGGAAGGCGTATACACAGGAAGTAATGGAGGAGAAAGGATTAGAAGGTCAATGGAAGGACCAAAAAATATGGAAAAATATGGCAAACTCTTATTGATAGAAACCTTCGAAGAAGAAGAAGAAGAAGAAGAAGAAGAAGAAAGATAGTAAAACCTCGTCCTATACGATCGTTGAGAAATTTGGAGCCGTTTTTACGTATATGCCGTTTAAGCGTCACTTAAAATGCGAAATTTGAAGCTCTTTTTCACAGGAAACTTTTGAATTTTACAAAACCTTCATTGACTGTCATTTGAAGTACTTTCACTCACAAATGCAATAATGTATACAAATTGCTGGAAATATGGATATTACGAGCGTGAAAGATATTTAAAAAAATACATTTGCGTAATTTTTGAAAAAAACAAAAAATAGCGCAGAATGGCGTTTATATCATCTTGTACTATTCCTACCAAAATTTTAAAGAAAAAAATTGGAACCGTTTTTGATAAAGTCCTATTATTTTTTAATATTGCATTAGCAATATTGCTCGAAAACAAAAATTTTCTCAAAAATGGCTCCAAATTTTTCTTTAATTTTTTTAAAAGAATAAATTAAAATACATTTCTAAAGATGGCATAAGTCGGTTTTTCACTGTTAACGCTGAATTTTCGAAAATTTCTAAAGCTCAAATTTTAAAGAAAGTTTTTCAAAACCACAAAGCTTCGACTCGAGCCGAGTAACCCGGGGAATATCTATTTTGGAAAAAATCATAGTATGATTTAGACGCTAGAGGTGTTCACAGACGGACGAATAGATAGACGGACAGGCGGGCGTTTTGAGAAAAAGTAAACACTTTATCGGCTTCAGGGGACCTCAAAACCTGTATTTCATAGCATTACGTAACTTTCTCTATACTATGTATATTACTCCGTATATACGTACGTAAACGAGAAAGTAAAGTAAAAGGAAATTGAAAATTGAATAATAGCAATTATATATATATATATATGTATATATATATACATATATATACATATATATACACATATATATATACATATATACACACATATATATATACATATATTTACACATATATATACACATATATATACATATATATAAATGTATACTTATAGATATTGTTGTGTTTGTAACAATTATCTCCCGTGACTGGCGCAATCGGTTGCGAACTGGAACGCGGGCACGCATAGTATCTGCCACAAGCTGTGCCGCCATATTCTATTGTCATCATATGGCTGTCTTCCGAGCTGTGGGAGCTCGCAGTGCTTCAGAAACATCCGACCCCAGAGTGCGTTCATGCATGTCATGACACAGGTGCCCTAGAGTGTAAAGGGTTAAGACATATTCGGCCAATGACCAATCCCATGTGTCAAATCAACGCAATCTGTATTTACTTACACTAAAGTGTAAATGGCGTTGGTCAAGTACGTGCATTGCACCTGCACGTTTTCTTGAGCCCTGAAATACCCACCCCTACTCCTTCACTAGCATTAGTTGAATTAAGAATAAATTCGAAGCGACGAGCGTTGTTCACAAAATCTCATTATAAGAAAAGTTTGTTCCCTTATAATAGAAATGATTTTACATCGAAAAATGAGCGATAGGTTCGATAGATTAGCCCTGTCGTCGAAATTACCGAAACCTCATTCCTCTCGCATCTAGCGAAATGAGGGCTCAAGAAATACGCGGATAATATGCGCGTCGTTCTTGGCGGAAAAAGCCGAGATAAGTTCTTTCATTTACGGCGTGATGTCGCTGAAGCTAAGTGACTCCTATTAGCTGCCAAGATTTTCGTACATACTCCCGTCATGTCTCTAACACTGGAGGTGTCCTTGTCACAGGCTTCGTGATGCCTATGAAGAGTTCGATTTGGCTCACAAAATGGCAACGGATACAGAAAGAAGGCGTACGTGTAAATTGGCACGTACAGCGCCCTAGGAGAAAGAAACGACAAAAAACTTTAGACATCTGTGAAGGAAACAGCAACTTCAATTGACAATCACCACGTAATGGATATTTGATTGTTGTAGTAAATTCATCAAATCTGGATGGCTTAAGAACCACATCAGCTTGTTCAGGGCATTTTTTTTCTATTAATCGATATAGGAGGATGTAACAATGAAATACAAACACAATATATTGTAATGGAAGCTACGGGTTACGGAAGTCTTCTCTTTTACAGGTAACGTTACGAATCCACACTTCATTCAGGGTTTCCTCATTCATTAGTAGCAAGTGAATGTGATTTGTTATGTTTATGTAATTCATGACCTTTCGGTTTATTGTGTGGGTCTTGTTTGAAGACTTTACAAAAGAATTAACAATTCAATAATCTTCAAATGCAGACGTAATAATTGTTGACGTAATAATTAAGAGTCAGAACAGAAAGTAGTTTTTAATGCACCTTTCAGATTATGAATTTAAATGCAACAAACAGTGAAGACGCATGTATGGTGAATGAAAAATGAATCGTTGTACCAGCATCGGAAAAGTTTTGCTGATTGATGAAGGAGTAAAAATGCATTTTATAAGCCTACGTAATTTCCCTATTAATATAATCATAAGATTACAAAAGTTT
Organism: Acheta domesticus; assembly: GCA_031308135.1. Classification (NCBI taxonomy): domain Eukaryota; kingdom Metazoa; phylum Arthropoda; class Insecta; order Orthoptera; family Gryllidae; genus Acheta; species Acheta domesticus. The sequence continues at coordinate 91,881,309 of JAHLJT010009436.1, read as the reverse complement.
AATCTGAAATTGAAATTTCTATTATATCAAATTATCTTTATTTATCAATCTTGACTATTTTGAGAGCAAAATTGAAAGACGTTCAATACAAGCAAATTGCAGCATTCACCAGTGTTACAAAATGAGTGGAGAGCAGAAGAGATATTGTTTGACCAGATGCAAAATGGAAAATACGTTGCATGACGAATTCGGTTGTCATATGTAAATAATTGCTATTTTCCATCGTGGCAACATACATTAACGATAACATTTACCCTTCCTATAATTTAGTGTACATAGCTATGATGTGAAAATGACGAGAACATACGTCAATCAATGCTGTATAAGTAAATATTTGTCTAGTATGTGTACGCTTATTAATTTGGAGTTTGGGTCTTGAATTGTTTAATACTCATCCACATTTATGTTAATAATGACCATTTTTCAAACAGTTCTCAAATTCATTTTTATGAATGTTTAACATATTTAATTTTATAATTTTCACCATTCTCATCATCTTATTGGACGCAATTACGGTCGGGGAATATGTTCCACAGTCGTAAAGAAGTCCAAATTGTGATCATGTTACCGAGTAACAATGCATTTCAATAATTAAATTTGTTCAAAGAATTGATCGCCCCCATGTGTATATAATTGTATGTATGTATAAAACATTATTATATGTATACAATGTACATGTATAACATGTATTGTATGTATATAACAAGGTTTCGAGAATAGTGACAATTATATACACACAGGGAGCGATAATTGTGCTCGCAAAAAATTCCTCAAGGGAATGGGTATCAGCGGTAGCCTAGTAGCTGGAGCAGCTGGGGCGTAAAACAAAAAGACCCGGGTTCGAATCCCGGTCGCGGCGACCAATTCTTTGAATAAATTTAATTATATTTAATTTGGTTGTAAGAAGGCTTCCAGTGAAATCAATGGAAAAGATAGAGAGGTCGGTGGGGAAAGAGGGCCAATAAAATGGACAAATCCATAATAAGTTGTTAATCACAGACAGTATAAATGGCAGTAATAATATAATTTTACATTGTTTACATTGATGAGCTTGCAGAAATAGATACGAAAAATGAAGCTTCAACTTCTCTACTTTTTGAATACTCTGAATATCATTAGTTCTTTCATAGAATCGACATTTACAGGTCAATGGTTTGAATATGGCTTAATGTATAGCAAGTTCCTTGGTATTCTTAGTTATTATGCCTCAAGTCTCAACGAACAATGAATAATTCATACAAGATTTGAACCGAGAAAATTTCTCCCTGTCCAATTAAACTAGCCGTCTGCTACCTTGCCATTCCCAAGCCAAAAGTCGTGCTCCGAAAAAGGAGAAAAAGTTGAGAACCTCACCAACAACCAGCGGCACGTGACATCAGCGGTCTGTCGCGTTCAACCGGCGCGACACGCAAACGCCCGCGTCTCGACGGGGCTGAAGTTAAGAGGCGTAGTGAAAGAGGTGTGGCGATGTTGGTGGAAGGCTGTGGTGGAGAGGGGGGGGAGGTTCGAGGCTGCGGGCCGGCACCGCCGCGCCGCAGTGCGGAGCGCCCGATCGCCCCCAGTCACGCGACGCCCCCCCCCTCGCAGGCCCACCAACCCACTCTCCCCACGGCCTCCCCCCCCCGCCCGCCGCCCGCTCAGGGTCATCGCGATCGCCAAGGGGAGAGGAAGAAGGCTTGCTCAGGGTCGCCCCGCAGAAACGCAAGGAGACTTGAAAGGCTTTATTTAAGGGATGCTTCCCACTTTCTTTTACAAAATAAATTATCTAAGGCATAAACTGATTATTATTTTACAAGGAGTCTTGAAATTATGTAACATGTTGTAAAGTGTTGGAGCTCTCCTTTAAATATTGGTAAATGTAGAATAAATATGGCGTAAATGATTCATAGCAACCAGGGAAAAATGATAACTGATTAATACAAGTATACAAATGATACAAGTGTTTAAAGCCTTTGTGATAATTTTATTAATCATTTTTTTAATTCAAAAGAAATCGTACAAGCCTTTATTAAAAATGTTGAAAAATTGTTTGAATACGTACTTCCCAGAAAGTCGTGGGTAGTTGATGAGAATGGTAGCTGCGATGAAGGTGATGGTGTAACGCTTGTGAAGTTGGAGGTGTATAATGACGATTACAAGTGAGACTTATTTGATATTTTCTTCGTTTCAATCAATCCTATTACTTTTAACAGAGGTACTTCGAAAGAAGGATGTTATACAATTTGTTGTGTAATAATTTCTAACGTACGAGTACATTTATTCCTTGGATTCGACAATGACTCTACCAAAAAATGCATTGTGAAGACATTGCCAAAGAGGTAGAGTGAATGTTCAAAATTATTTATCAATTTCAAGTGCATTTTATATTTTGAAATCTGTTACACATTTTTTGAAGTTTCGTTTTTTTAATTGAAACCATACTTAATACGTATAAAGTTGGAATATCATTAAGGTTAATTTATATATTACTTCAGTTGATTGGATAATGTTATTGTCTACAATCAGAATTTGAATGGAAATTACTGGAGGCAAAAAAAATCATGAAGTGATGATGATTTCGCCTCGTTTTTGTGTTAACTCCATTTTCAGAGGATTTATCACTTCGATTATTGCAATTAACTTTCTTGGAAGACTTATTTTCTGCAAGACAAATGGTTTCGATATTCGTTTTTGTTTGCAAACAGGTTAGCGATTAATTATAGTTCAAATGTTCTTATCGAAGTGAATCTGGATCAACATATTGTTTAGAACTGAACTTACGTCAACTATTTACATTTTCAGGTAAAGATACATTATGGTAATTTAACTCTCGTCACAATTTTTGTTCTACCTAAAGAAGCCTTTATGGAATGGCTTCTACCGTTTCTTACATGGACATATGTGTACAATGTCTTCACGCGAATATTTCGTTTAAAACTTTATCATGTACATCTTTGATTTAATTATGGTTATTGCGTCCATTGTTTTAAAATTTTTACTAAATAGTTGTTAAAAGATGGGTAGATGGGATCTCGTACATTAAATGTATTATCTAATTTAAATACATTTTATTTTATTGGAAGGTACCAATTAATTAGAATTATCATATTCACAGGAGAACATGGATAAGTAGAGATCATAGCAGAAAAACAGAGAGGGAGCTGGAAGAATAAAAACTATTGGATATTGAAAGGAGCCTGTATAGAATACTGCATTCAGTTTCCAACAAGTAATAAACTGGTATACCTACTTCTCTGGCATTATTATTTATTGAAGACGATTATTATTTATAATTAATGCTTGGTTTGGAACAAGAAATTCGTTATTATTGACATGAACATCATTTACGACCGACACCAATGCACGTATTCTAATTAAGTACCCCGAAAAAATGCTAACAAAGTTTAACTTGCTTTTATCCAAATGCATGTATCCCCATAATTCATTTTTGGGTTGTAAGATAGAGAATGTTGTCGGGAGAAAATGGAAATTTCGTGTTTTGGGTTTTCTTTTCGCCACAATTCAAAAGCACACTAAACATTCACAGTAAAGAAAAAAATTAATGTGTAGAATCTATTCAAACATTTCTGTGAGGTGACAATGGACAAAATGACATCAAAATAACAAAAACACAATAATTACATATTAGTATATGGAGTTGTATTAGTTGAACCAATAAAGAAATGTATGCCTAAAATATGCAAAAGACCAAATCATTTTTTGAAATGAATGAATTGAACATTGGCTATCAGACAATTTGTAATCTTTTATTTGCGTTTTAATGAATGAATTACAGACACACCATTCATACTTAATCATCGCTTTCGTGAAATAACGTATATATTTTATTTCCTAACCACCAATCCGCTTTGCGAGTTCAACGAGAGAACTTTGCCGAACGAGAATGCATTTTCTCCACGTCTGGCATGGCGGAATATTTCACGAAGCTTTTCCGCCACATTCAGTAGCGGACTCCCGAGAGAGTTGGGTGTTGAAATGTCGAAACACATTAACGGTCCCCGGTGCGAAACAACGGCGTGCGACCTTCGATACGGTGGCAGGTAGCGCTCTCTGGCAAAGGGAGAGGGAGGGCGGGGTGGATGGAGGCGAGGGACCACGGCGCAGAACAACGAGCGACGAGACTGTGTGCGACAGTGACTGCGCCGCTCGTTGCTCTCTACTGCCCTTGCTGTCCCCGCCTCCCGGCCACGCCGCTCTGGCCACGTCCCGCCTCACTACTGCCCGTCCACCGTTCTGGCGTCCCCACATCCGGGGCCCATTGCTAGCGTCCCATGGCCTCCTACCACACCGCCTCGCTGCCCCGGCATCACCTTGTCACTCCCCTGCTCTCACGTCCCTCTCTCCAATGCCGCCCTTTCCTAGTCGTTGCGGTCGTTGCTCAGAGTCGCGTAAATCCCGGCGACCGCCAGCGACCGCCGGCGACCTGCTCTCGACCCCACCCCCCTCTCCGCCCCCACCGCCACCGGCCGCCGCCGTCGTCCCTCGTCCTGCGCCTGACACTGATGTTCGGAGCCGACCCTGCCCGTCCCCCGCCCAGCCACACTCTTCGCTTCGCCCCGCGACGGCACGAGGACTGCCTCGCGCCCGTTTGTGTTCTGGACAGAGCTGTCGCCCCTCCCGCGCCCACGCCCCCACAATTCGCCCGCGGCGCCTTTAGCCGGTGACGGTGGCGGTGACGGCGGCTGCGGCGAGAATGTGGTATGGGGAAGTGGTGTTGGCGGCAATTCCTGGAGCGCCGATGGGGTTGTAGCGATGCGGGTTAGAGCGACGGTTGCGTTAGTGGTTGCGGCGCCAGTGGCTGCATGCTTGTGGCTGCAGAACTGGCTCCAATATCGGTTTCCGCGGCAATGACAGGTTCTACATTCGCCTTGTTGATAGTGTCGAAAGAGGCGATTGTCGAATTTGTAATGTCAATTCTGCTGTCCGTGTCCATGTTTTACAGGAGGGAAAGCAACAAATTTTAGAAAAAGCCGTTGATAGATTTTCAATGTGCAATAAGAAAATTTTCCAAACACATGCGGGTTATTCGGGCTACATTAATGCAGCAAATCCATGAGCTCTCCTTAAATGTACCGCACGGTTAGAGAGATACACATGTAGAAATATAGAGATGAATAATTCATTCTAGTGTCACTTTTATGAATTAATTTAAAAAAATAGAAAATAGACCTTCGATTACTCTCCAAACGTAGATAACTTAATAGTGATGACGGTAAGTCCCACACTCCACCCCTGAGCATGGGTGAGGACGAAATCTTATGCCTTACGGACTGCGTTTTCTCGGGCAAGTGCTCAACGTGGTTGTTTGCTATTGCCTTTCACAGGATTGATGACTGTAGAGGTGAACTTGAGGGGTGAATATGAATGAGACATTAGGAAGGTAGGACAGCAAAATTGAAGTTTTTGAAAAATACGAGACAAGTTTTCGATGAATTTTAGGTTATTTGGTGTGCTATTGTCGAATATGACCTCCATTTTTTCCCACACGTCAGAATTTTTTGTAAAACGTATAACGATATTTTTTGCTAAAATCCTATTTAAAAAGGAATTCTCTCGAACAGCATTGCATGTACTCTCTGGCCACAGTACTTTTTATCCATGAAAATCTATGTAAAATATAATCATACCTTGTTTAGGCATACTGATATTTCAGCCAATGTTTGTTGGTTAAAGTGGATGAAAACCGCTGCTGCCAGATTACAAAAGCCGCCTATGGTCGTGAGAAAAACAAAAGTTCCCTTGAGTTAAAACCTATCCTAAATTTTCGGGGGTACAAGTCAAAATGAGTAAAGGAAATATATTTTGACACTCACGCCGCAACCTAACGCTTGAAATACGCCCAGAATGTTCATATCAATTGCTTTATAGACTGGATCCTTGTTGCCCAGAAATTTATTGACGACATCTTTGAAGGCAAGCCAAGTTTATTTTTCTTTTGTTTTCATGCTAGATTAAAATTCTTTATTCTTTATAAGCTTTCGGTATCTGGATCAGCAAAGATTCCCTCTTTCAACTTTGGTTCAGATAAGCCTGAAAACTTTTAGTATACAGATATTTGAAACAATCGCCATCTCTTTGGTTAGTCTTGAAAACACTGCTTTATTATACTTAAAATGTTGTACGCAGAGGGGGTAACAATACATTCTTGAGCTCAACTAAGCTGTTCCAAATCACATTATTGGTGTCTGGTTCAAGAGTTTGCTTTTCGGCCATTCTTTTTTGACCCAATGATATCTTATCTCCGTTGTCCCACTCACAATGAAATATGGGAAGTTTGTATATCCGCCTTGTTGACCAAGAAGAATGGAAATAATTTTCAAATCACTGCCAATGGCCCAACCGTGGTCGGCATATTTTATTTTATTAAGTACAAGTGCCAGGACTTCATAGCGTTCTTCTAAATGCACCAATGTCCAACTGGTGCAGATGCATACTGGCTTCTGTGATGAAGCACGACAGCTTTAAGACTTCTTTTCTATGAATGAGCAGCCTTCATTCATCTTTATCTTAGGTGATAATAAATTTGCTCAACAATCCGGAAACTTCAGAACAATAGACAAGGTTCACCTCTTCCTCAAAGTACTTAACAAATTCCTTTTCTGTACCAATAAAAAGAGGTTCCTTTGAACAGTATTTTTTCCTTCAATGTGGAGCCCAACAATTCAGCAAACTTTTTCGAAAGGTCCGAAAAAATTATGGTAAATGTTTATTAAAAAACAAGTAAAATTAAATTTTTCAAGAAGCCGTGACGTGGTAGAAATTTTCATTATTTTTTAAAAATCAGTACCAAAAATACATAATGTTCAACTCTCAATTCCCTTGTATTTTTTCATTGCAGGCATGTGTAATTATTCAGGCGATGATGGTTCAAAACTGAAACATGACGGTGTAAGAAGTCAAACATGCTCTACTCTCGTGGTGAAAGTACCTATAATTTTATGTGGGCCTTGAACACGCCACCTTCGATTTCGTGTACTAATTGACGCTGATCCACGCCCCTTTACCATCGCGGCAGGAAACGTAATGGTACGCATTGAAAAAATAATAAAAAATAAAAGTAAAAAATAGAGTAGGATTTGAAAATTATAGATAAAAAATTCGTATACGCTTCGAATTCCAAACTCTCCTTTTCATGTTTCAAATGTTTCAATATGAAATAAAAATTTATTCGATACCTTGAATAATCTGCTTTCCTGTTCAATAAAATTTTCTAAAAATGATATCTTATGATCATATCTTAAATGATTATATCTATATTATTTCTAAAATTGATTATAAATTATTATATTTCTGTAGATACGATAATATTTTATTTACATGTGGTTGTAATTATGAGTTTGACACCCAACGCCCATAAAGATTCATAAGGATGGATGGATGATTATGGATCCCAACATCCATAAGAATGTTCCGAGCACAAGGTGCCCAGGCTAGCAACCCGCCAAACACCCATGTTCTACGGTACAGAGATACACAACTATACACATGTCGCCCTCAGCCTGCAAAAGCAACTTACAAAGGACCTTACAACAGGCTCAGAGGGAAATCTGATCGATCTGATTTTTTTCTATTGAAAGATATTAACTATTTATAAGTGCTGGGAAAAATTAGCAGTCGTTGCGCATTGGAAATTACTGAGAGAGAGAGAGAGAGAGAGAGAGAGAGAGAGAGAGAGAGAGAGAGAGAGAGGAGAAAAATAATGTCAGCTTCGGCCACGCTGTTGTCGCTAACGCCATCGGACAACCCTTGCTGCAGCGAACGACTCACGTAGTGCTGTCATTGCTTGTTGGGATTTCCACTTATCGGTTATGTCTGATACTTTGCTGGGCGTAACAGTAGTTCCCCGAAATGTCGTTAGGTTATATCTAGGCCGATTATTTCATACATCAATTAAAATCCATTATTAGAGAGTTCGATCATTTCAACTTAAATTGTATTCGTATTTCAATTTAACTTTAAAAATATTGCCATTTCGGCAAAAATCGACTTCATGATAAGCACCTGCTGCCATATTCAGCAAGGCGGCTGGGAGCGGCCTCGAAGGCGATGATTAGCTCATTGATTAGGATATAAAGCAACCAATTCGCATCCGAGTTGCTCAGACCCGTCTTGTCAAAAGAAACAATGATAGTCGCAGCTATTGTTGTTTCCCAGCTAATTCACCAGGCGACACCAGCATGGATACTGATCAAAATGACTTAACTGGGGTGTACTACAGACGCATTTAGCTGAACATACATTGATGTGTCTTTATAAAAAATAATAGAAGTTTGGCAAACAATGCAAAGTATTCTTGCATGTCACGGACACACTTTGGCATCTCGGCGGGTTTATGATTCCCATTGTCGAAGATCTAGTGCCCAGAAGAATGGAAGCTGCGCCGCGCTGCATTGCGGGCTTGTGAAGAGCTTGGGCAATGTCACTAGCTTAGTGTTTTGCAGCCCTGAATTGCAACTCGTGCCCGTAGGAGAGCTTGTTCCCTCGGCGGACATGCTCTCACAATAGGCAGGGATGCACAAACTTCGCGGGAACGACGATTTGCGTCGTGAAACGTGTGTAATTTTGGTCTCTTTTTTATTAACTTTCACTGCGTTACAAGAACTATTTTGTCACAGTACATATGTACAGTAGGAGCCGCCGGTCTTACTAGTAGGGCACTGGCTTCCTGGCCTGAAGGACCCGTTTCTAATCTCGGTGTAGGTTGGGATTTTTATCTGGTGATTTCCATTCAGAGCGGCTCTGAGGTGGACTCAGCCTCCTTTTCAAGTGAGTACCGGGATCTTTCCTGGGGGTGAAGGCGGCCGGAGAATTGTGCTTGTCACATAACCTCCTCCTTGTGCCGACGGCGAGGAATAGGTGGAGCCCTACCTTCACCCCAGTGGGCCACATCGACCTGTGTGCAATTGCACATGGATACATTTACCTTTCCATATAAATAGTGAATATCTATCCGTAGAAAAAATGAGACCAGATTTCGTCCTGTACCTGTCGAATGGCCCCTTGTTAGAGAGTAGATAGAAAAATTTTAAAAACTAAACGCCTTAAGGCTAGTAGAATACTATAATTGAAAGTGTTGTTTGTTGTTATCATTAATAATTCATTTTAAAAATAACTTTGTCAAACGCCTCTGACCACGAATGTGTGAAATTTGAACGAATATAATGAAGAGTTGTACGGTATTTTTATGATGTATTATGCACGAGTGATGCAAGACCTGTGAAAATTAATTAGATATTTTAATACGACAGTTAAAACTATCAAATACATAAATGTATACGTTATGATAAGAAAATTTATGTTGCAGTGCCAAAGAAATGTTTGGGATTTTCTGAGACTAAAATATAATTTTAATGTACCACCATAGCATAAAATAAAAAATCTATTGAGATTGAAATGGCGTATACTTTTTTGTAAAATTTGTAACGGTTATGTATCATTATAATATTTCAACTTAAATCACAATAATACATTATCCTTCTCTTGATATATGCCCCTTCTTCCCAACCAAGCGTACACGATTAGAAAAATAGTTATCTTCATTTTTTAATTCAAAAGCATTAATGAAAATTACACTTTCGCCATATAATTCAGTGCATTTCCCTTACTTTAAAAAAATAAAGAAAATATTGAAAGACAATCAGAGCAACAGATAATTTAAAAAGTTCTAATATCCGAAAACCAGGATTCCTCGTTGATAGATCCGCCGCCTAAAACTGCTTAATTTTTAATCTGAGTAACTGCAATTCGCAGCTCTTATGATTTGAAATCTGAGTGTGTTGTGCAGAAATGATTCCACAGTAAGGAGGACGTGATACACGCTTCATTTTATTTGTTAAAATGCTCCCTTTAGTGAGTCATTCAGTATTTCAGCAGGGCATATAATTGAACTAGTGGTGTTACAGAATGGCACAGACTTGGGTCTGGGCTAGCTATTCGGAATTGCCACGTACTCGTGCCAACTGCCATCTATCTCCGCCACTTCATCTATCTCCCCAAGTTTTTGGTTTCCTAATGGTAGAACGGAAATATTTATTTTAGAATATTAAAGAACACAAAAACCTCGTCCTAAATGACAATTTTATTTTAAAAATTTATAGCAGTTTTTAAGAAAATGGCGTTTAAGCGCTACTAAAAATGTGAAATTTGAAGCTCATTTTCACAGAAAATTTTTGAGTTTTCAAAAACCTTTATTTGAAGTAATTTGAAGCACATTAACTCACAAATACAAACGTGTTTACAAATTGCTGATAATGTTAATATTAAAGATATGAGAGATCTTTCAAAAAATACATTTGTTTAATTTCTGCAAAAACAAAAAAAAAAACAAAAAACAAATGAACTTTACGTCATATTAAAGAGTTCAATTAGCACTACCCGTTCCAAAAGTTTGAAGAAACAATTTGGAGCCATTTTTGAGAAAATCGAGTTTGAAAGTTTCTGAAAATGCGGAATTTTGATCTAGTTTTCACAGAAAACTATTGAGTTTTCGAGAAACTTTGCCATGCGATCAACTCATGTTAATAAATTGGTAAGAAAAAAATAATATATCAAGTAGTGCAATTCGGGGGTGGATTTAAATGAAATATCATTTTTTCTTTTCACTTTAGAACAATGTCGTAGTATAGAAATTCATTTTATTTTATGATAAAAGGAAATAACTCATTTTTATATGTAATTTTTTACATTGTTCGTCGATGTCGATTTAATAGGTCATTTTTATCTTTTTACGTCATTTTAATGCATTTTTATTGATTTAATCAATTATATAAACATTGTAGTGGTGTTTGCTTCAAAGAATATTTACGAGATGAAACAAATATTCACCATAGAATTCCTGAGTATCCTGTTCGATTTCTTTCTTCATGTATTGTAACGTCAGCCGTTGTGAGTACAATGCAATCTAACGTTCCTGTGACGCCTGTCGGCGCCTCTGTCAATTGGGCCGAAATCATGATAAATGAAGGCAAAGATTTTCTTTTAAAGAACAGTCCAAACCAAAAGTCTGCAAGCTGAGTTCACTTGAACAAAAGGAAGAAGCCTCGATTAGATCAGTAAACATATCCAACAGCTTGAGTTGTTCATCCAAAGAGGTTTTGATAATTCTTTTACGTCATTTCACTTTGTTTTAAGTGCATTTTTAAAACTTTTTAAAAGTATTTTATTGATCATTTTTGTCAATGTTTTATGTCATCAAAATCCACCTCCTACTAATTATTATATATACGTTATTTTCAAAATGAGCCGTTTAAAGATAGAACACAGAGAAATGTAATTTTTAAAACTATTATTTCCTACATTCAATACTATTTGCACTACGTATCAAATTTTAAAATAATTAAAAAGAATAAAATGTAAATTATAATTAAATCTCAGTTCCTGAAAATTAAAACCAGAATTTAGGGACATCAAAATATCAAGCGATGAAGGAAAAAGCGGTAATGATCAGCGATAAAGACCAGATTGTAGTGATGTACAATGAACTGCAATGTACGAGGCCAAATATCTCGTGTAGAGGTTGTCAAAATGAAGGGTAACTATGAGTTTCCCACAATTGACCTACTTCTGTGGGATGCTGGCTAAAAATTAGTATGTGCACTCCGCTACGGCTAAGTTCATTCACATACTTGTTTCCACCAGAATCATTCACTCTCAGCGCTCGTATCTGTCTCCTCTCGGTGTGGTTGGGTTGGGAGAAGATGAAGGGCTACATTTCGTCCTTCATGTCGGTCGGTCTGCGCCCTCGCGTGAGCTCAGCAAGAGGAAGCAGGGCGCGGGGATCGTGGCGCGGGATCATGACGTGGGGAATGTGGCGCGGGGAATGTGACGTGGGAATCGTGGTGTGAGGAAAGTGGCGTGGGAATAGGGACGCGGGGATGGGGGCGTGAGGATCGTGGCGCGGGAATAAGAACGCGGGAACACAGCGCGGAGAACGGAGCGCAGGGATTGGAGCGCCGGGATTAGATCACGGGGAACGGATTGCTGGGATCGGGGCGCGAGGATCCGGGAACGTGGAGTGAGGAGGTCAGCGCGTAGCTCAGGAGGGAAGGGTACGCAGGGAGAGAGGAGGGGAATGGAGAGTGGGGATCAGGGGCAGAGTCTTCGCTGGAAGAGGCCTTTGATGTCGCTGAGCGCGTGGGCGGTAACGGAGCCATGCCAGCTATAGGCCTCTCCCCTCTCCTCCCCTTCCCATCTCGTGCTTTTCGTCTCGCTCCCCACCCCACCCCGCCCCGCCTCACCGCTGCCCTTTAGGGTGCCAACCTTTTTGGCGGTCGCGGTCGCGTCCTTCGGCTGGCCACCCGGCCACGTGACGCCGGCCCGCTCTCCCCCAACCCGTTCCTGCCACCGCAACGCCGAGCGTCCGAACGAAAGGGCTCCAACGTCAGATGTCGAAGCGTCAGCGGCGCTGCTATGGCTCCAGATGTGCAGGGGCTGTTATGTGATGGTTAGCTCTACATGTGGGCTCTCTTCATGCCGACGTCAAAGGACATTTTTAGGGAGACTTTCTTTATTCGTAAAATCAACTGAACGAGGTGAAGAATGATCTCAAATCAATCAATATATTCTTATGAGTCTTTTGTTGAAGATAGGCATAATAAATGTTCATTTTAAGTGGCAGAGTAAAGAGGTATGACATGTATATTCATGAAAAAATTACTAGTAAACACTACACTTGTAATATAAATTGTCAAGGACACAAAATTAAGGTTCGTTTGCGCATGGTAAGGCTTGCAAGTAAGTTCAAGAAATTGAATGTAAAATAAATTTTAATTATTGTCTCTAATTATACTCGGTTTGATTGGCATAAATGTAATGAGTATTGACCGAAAATATAATTAGTTGTCATTAATAAACTGGTACTAAATTTTTGCGATTAAGAACTTGAGAAAACAACAATTTTAGTTTAAAAATACTCGTAATGAAGTGAAAAAATGTTGGACATGTTATAGTACATTCAAGAAGAAAAACATCTCTTAGCAATGCAGATTTTTAAAACAGTGTAATAATGAAACATTTAAAAGTTCTATACTTTTAGATTTATTGATTAATTAGTGATTCCAGGCGCGTCAACTAAGGCCATTAGTCCCGTAAGTATAGTGCGTGTTTTAATCGCTAGAGGTGGCGATAACCTTCTCCCTTTGGCTGGCGCGATACGGCGCCCATCTACATCGGCTTGCGGCGATTTTCCGCAGCCAGGTTCCCCAACAAGCGCGGCACCGCCCCAGCCGGGACAAGTTCTTGTCTCGCGACTGGTCCCCCGACAAATGTGGTAGGGTAGTACATGTGAATGTGTGTGTAAGTAAGGGGTGAGGACAAAGAAGGTGAAGGAAAGATCACGCGCGGTTTTGTGGCCAGCTTTTTGGGGTACTGCTCCGGCATTCGCCTGGCGTTGATTAAAGAAACCACGGAAAACTACTAATCAGAGAAGACAGCCGATACAATTCTTCTCCAGACAGCGGCTGAATTCGACCTAGGTAAGTGGCTAGAGTCGAAAATCCTACCACCGTCGAGACTCGAACTCAGAACCTCCCGATCAGAGTCACTACGGCACTCTTTTAGAAATATCCTCTAAAACATGTGTTACAAGAATCTAAGACTACGAGATATTTAAAAAGTTTCCTACATAAAACAAACACTTTACATCTGCTTAAAGCGGATACACGTTTCACGTGCAGCTTGTGCAGCCCAGTAGCGAGGGTTTGTATTGAAAACGTCATCAAAAACCAGTGCGACCCGCGCCGCGCAGAGCCGCCGAAACGACGACCGATTTCCGGCTGTGAAACGCGTTGAACAGGCCACACGAACAAAAAAATTACCCTCACAAATCTCGCGCCGTGCGAATGCACTGCAATAACCGTTGCGTCGAAGCGCGTCGTTCCGGCGGCGCGCCGCTCGAATTGCGGCCACGGGCGGACATCAGTTATCCGCAGCGGTGGTGGGAGCGGGGAGGGGCAGGGGCGGGCGACGAGGGTGGAGGAGTGGCGGGGAGGCACAGATGATGGGGATGGGGGTCGGCGCGAGATGAGGGGATGGCGAGATGACGGAGTGGCGGGGATGGCAGAGCAGTAGGGACTCTGAGATTAGTGGAAGTGACAGGGATGGCGAGGACGATGACGCGGTGAGTACGGCAGGGGCGGCGAGGGCGAAGGGGGGCGGGGATGATGGAGGCATGAGAGTTTGGGTGGCGGCGCGGCGGGAATGGGGGGGGGTCGGCGAAATGGGGGTGGCGGAAGCAGGGAGGTGGCGACATGCGGGGTCACGAGGATGGAGAGGCTGCGGAGACGATAGAGCAGAAAGGCCGGCTGAGTCCGCCCGATTAACTAGGATAAGAATACGAACCCTTATCATTTGATGTCATAAATTACTTTTTTGCTGAAAATATATTTTTTTAATTCTTAATTTCGCGTGACCACAGTTGTATCTTCCGTTATTGACGTAAAAGGTGTCTTAGACAAAAATTAAAATCCCGATCCGTGCAAATCTGTTGTACACTACATTCTGTAGTTTTTCTTATTCAAGAACTGTCACTTCCAATAAAATTCTTCACTCCTAAAGAAATTGGCCTTCCCTGCAAAAAGAGCTCCAGGATAAGACCTTATCGTTGGTCCGTTAAAAAGCCTACGTCGCAAAGGGATTGCATTCATTAGAGCGCTCTTCATTCAGATTGGACATTATCTCATTCAGTGGAAAGTAGCCCAAATTATGGTATTCCTAAAACCTGGTAAATCTCCTCATAAAGCTCGTCTTACCCTTCTATTGGCCTTTTTCCAATGTTGTCTAAGGTATTTAAGAAACTACTATTAACAAGGGTACGTCCTTCCTTATTATGCAACAACATTGTACTGGACCATTAATTTGGATTTCGTCGGCAACCGCTGATGACTCATTTTGGATTTCGTCACCTCTACCAGAGAGCAAATAAACAGGATAGCGTTGTATATAGAAAGCAACTTTCAAAATAAATTATATTGTACTGCTGTATTTCTCGATATATCTCAGACCTTCTACAAGGTATGACACAAGAGCCTTCTGTATAAACTTAAACGCTACCTACCCTACTTAATTTTTATATTTTCCAGTCATATCTTTCAAATTGATATTTCCAAATCAAATACCAAAATGAAATCTCAGACCTCCTTCCTATAAAATTCTGAGTTCCTCAAGGAAGTGTACTTGGACCAGTGCTATATTTGCTATGTATAGCAGATATTCCGGACACTGAAAATATATTTATTGTTACTTTTGCAGATGATATAGCTATATTGGATTCTGACCACAATTATCAAGAAGAATCACAAAAATTACAAGATCACCTTAATGCACTTGAAGATTGGTACAGCAAACATAGAATGAAGATAAATGAAAGTAAATCAGCAAATACAACATTTACTCTCAACAAAAAACTTGTCCACGTGTTATGATCAACGAAAACCTAATACCGCAAACAGAGAACGTTAAATATCTATGTAGCCTTGCGAAAGACGTCTCATGTGAAAAAATTGAAACAACTGTACAGTTAGAACTAAGTAAATTCTTTCCACTTAATGGACACAAATAAAAATTATCGCTTGAAAATAAATTATTAATTTATAAAACCATTCTAGTTCCAGTGTGGACATACGGAATACAGATCTGGGGCACTCCCAGCAAACAAATTTGTCAATTTTTCGAAGATTTTATTCAAAAGTGTTAAGATTAATTTCATCTTCATCCTGGTTCATAACAAATGCTGCTCTATACCGAGACCTCAATATACAATTCAACAAAAGATTCAAGAAATAAGTTCAAAATATCACCGACGTCTGGAAATACATCCCAATCATCCACTCTTCATCTCCCCTTCCGTTTTAATAATTAACATTTATACAAACATGTTCTCTTATTTTGCTCTAAAAGTTTCATATGTTCTTAATCCTCATAACCCTTAACAACAAAGTTATAATGTTTTAATGATCTTTTTATTATAGATTTGATAAGGATCCCAAGAAAAGTACCAATGGGTGACTTTCTTAATTTCATTTCTTATGATGTTGTTAATAACCATTAATAGTATTTACCTATTATATCACTTTTTAAAGATATAGTAAATAATCGTTGAATAAAAAAGGGAAACATTTTGATGAGTTAACATGTATGTGATAGTTCGGATATATATGGAGGCCTTATTTTAATAGTGATACAACTCCACATTTTTTTTGAGAAATTGAGTTGACTCCATTTTCAGTTCCGCGCAAATGTTTTACATTAATTCTGAAAGTGATAGAACTCCAAGTTTTTTCTGTGGGCGACAATGCGCATCACAATGAAAGTGAATCGCAGTAGATTGCGATATATTTATTTTGATAGTGGTAATACGGCTACGTGGTTTTCTACAAGTCTCATGATGAGTGATTTTCGAGATATTTATAGTGTCTGCAGCGATATGATGATAAAGAGCTTGATCCAGATTTGGCAATAGGAACAACGAAAATAATATAATTATATGCAGCAATTTTTTATTTAACACAGAAATTAAACTTAAGGGTCTATGTGTTAACTTTCAGAAGTCTGTAACAAGAAGGAAGAAAAATGAACAAAATGCTGCCTGTAACTGGCTAAAAATGAGATGGATTAGATTTGTCAAACAGAAGGCTTTTATAAATGTGCACAAGAAAAACTTAAATCAAGACATCGGTTTCTACACAGTAAACTTTCAAATCTCCAGTGGATGAGGAAGAACTGAGATTTTCAAAAACTTAAATATCTCGCTGCTACTTCCACAGCAAAGGAAGGAAGAAGAAACAGGATATGCTTGATTTGTTTTCATTCATTTCAAGCGTTCATGTTCAGTAGTTCATGTTTATTTCACTGATCTGCAGGTAGGAACCCGATGATTTCAAGAAGACGAAGAAAACTGAATATGTCTCAAGAGTAACATTAAATTAAAATTTAATCTGTTTTAATCGATATTGTCTTCCTTTCCAACTTTTTTTAGAACGACATCTACCGATTTGGCTCACCAACCTCATTTTTACGGTGGTTTAACTCCCCTACACCCCCAATATTCCGCGTAGCACATAGTATGCTTATTCACATTGTCCTCAGATAAACAAGTAAATATCTTATAGGAGAAACACACACAAAAGGTTTTAAGTAATTGTGTAATGTAAGTAATAAAAAACTTAATCCACTTCACGACTTTTAGTATAAACAGTATTTTAACTTCTGATTAACTTGAACAACCGTTATTAAGCTGGAGCACAGACACTCGTTCCTGTCGGCACTCCGCACTACTACTCGGCACTACAACTCTTCGAGTCATTTCAAATGCGAGAAAACGCAGCAGCTCCTAACTGAGCAACCGAACTGCAATAACCACAACGGCCAAGTCTTGGCTCCTTTCTCCTCGTGAATGTGGAGCAATAAAAAGGGGTCGACTTGAAAGCCCACGAAATGAGCTGACTGTATTCGGCTAATCCCTTTAGACACAATGCGCTGGGCTGGGTCGCGAGTCTCTGCTGAGCGCGGGCGGCCTCAGGAACGGCAAGCTGATAAAGTGCACCGCACCGGCCTGCGCGCCAGAGGGGCGGCGTGGAGGAGAGATCCCGAGTGAGCGCCTGCGCGGGTTGGCGGGGCGGGGAGTCGCGTGGGTGGGAGTCGGCGAGAAGGGGATTCGACGAGAAAGAAAAGGGGCGGGAGAGGAAGCAAACGATGGAACAGGGAACGATTGGGTAGAGGAATGTCAGTACAGATACGGCAGAGAAGGGAACGGCGGCACGATGAAGCGGGAAGACGTGGACATGGTATGGCGGGGACAAGTGAGACGGGGAATTGGCAAGAGAAGAATCATTGACTCGAGAAAAGGGAGGAGGAGGGACAAAGGATGGGAAGGGTAGGACGGGGAAAGAATGGGACGAGGAAAGAATGGGACGAGGAAAAGATGGGACGGGGAAAATGGAACGGGGCAAGGATGGGACGGAGAAAGGATGAAACAAGGAAACGATGGGGTAGGGAAATGATAGGGCGACGAGAAGATAGGACGAGGAAAGGAAGGGAAGGGGAAGAATGACATGGGAAACGGTAGGAGGGGGAAAATATGTACGGGAAACCGGTGGGGTTGGAACGGTACGGCGGGTAAACGGTGAGATAGAGAAACGGTGAACCGAGAAGCTGTTGAGGAGAAAAATGGCGAAGTAGAAAACTAGTGGAATGTGACCGCGGCGTGGCGGGGACCCAGCAGATTGGTAAACTAGCAGGATGAGGATTCCGTGAGATGCGGAGCCGGCGGGTGGTGTGCCGGAGTGGTGAAGCAGCGGCACTGTGCCGCGGCGGGTGCGGGTGCAGGCCGCCGGGGCCGGGGACCACAGGCCCGTAATCTCGGTGCAGAGGCGGTCTGTAATGCCCCTCGTTAATCACGGCGGCCGGATCCGGCGAACGGACGTGCTGGCGGGTGCCCCGGTGAACGGGCGCTGGGTGGGCTGAGGGGAATGCGGCGTTTGGGAGGAGTGGGGCCGGTGGGTTGCCAAAAAGGAAATAGGGGTAGTAAAGGATTCGTTTAAAATGTTTTGCTACCAACTCGCCTTCAAACACTCTTCCAACTTCGTACGTTTGTTTTTGAAAAAATAATATTAATTAGTAAGTGAACTGTAGGGTTGCGCAGAAGGAATAGTAGGATTTAAAAGACCAGCATTTTGTAAGTAGTACAATCACTTATTTGAAAATTCATTGAGAACACAGATAAAGGTGTGCCATTTAGTCATTATTGATAATAGTCACTGTTTCTTGAATATTACACTCCGAACCTGACCACGTACACATTTACACGTACACCTGACCATTGTACACATTCCTCAGACAGACAGAGAGAGAAACAGAGAGACAGAGAGACAGAAGAGGGATACAGAGAAAGAAACAGAGAGACAGAGAAGGGACAGAAAGAGGGATACAGAGAGAGAACGAAAGAGAGATACAGAAAGAGAGTTACAGAAAGAGAAACAAAAAGAGAGAGAGACAGAAAGAGAGGCAATAAGAGAAAGAGAGAGACAGAAAGAGAGAGGCAATAAGGGAGAGAAAGAGAGAGACAGAAAGGAGACAGAAAGAGAGATACAGAAGGAGAGAATGAAAGAGAGAGACAGAAAGGGTGACAGAAAGAGAGAGACAGAAAGAGAGAGATACAGAGACACAGTGAGACCGAGATAGACAGTGACAGAGAGACGGTGACTGAGAGAGACAGAGAGAAGAAAGAGATAGAGACACAGAGAGACACAGAGATACGGAAAGACGGTGAAAGGGAGGGACAGGGACAGAGAGAGGCAGAGACAGACAGAGAGACACACGCAGAGTCAGATAGATTGGAACAGAGACGGAGAGAAAGAGGCGAAGAGACAGAGAGAGATGGAGAGAGACGAAGAGAGAGACGAAAGGAGAGAGAGACAGAAAGGGACGGAGAGAGGGAGAGACGGAGAGGGAGAGAGACGGAGAGGGAGAGAGACGGAGAGGAAGAGAGACGGAGAGGAAGAGAGACGGAGAGGAAGAGAGACGGAGAGGAAGAGAGACGGAGGGAGGGAGGGAGGGAGAGAGAGGGAGAGAAGGGCCTACTGAAGGGCAGAACAGCCTCTGTCGGGTTCCGCTAGTTCAATTCAATTCAATTTCATTGTAATTTGTTTACAGGGTTAACTTATTACAAATTGCTGTGTATATTCACAGCTCTATCATAAACAATTTCATTACAAATAACTTCTAATAGCATAAGGTAGTTAGTACAACATACAATAAAAATAACACAACAAATGTTTATAATATAGTACACAATAACAAAATAATACAATAACATAAGATACAAAAGAAATAAGACAATAGAATATACAAATATATACAGAATTACTTCTGAGTCTTAGTTAAGCCAGTGTCCTT
Source organism: Acheta domesticus (assembly GCA_031308135.1). Lineage (NCBI taxonomy): Eukaryota > Metazoa > Arthropoda > Insecta > Orthoptera > Gryllidae > Acheta > Acheta domesticus. The sequence continues at coordinate 91,861,419 of JAHLJT010009436.1, read as the reverse complement.
TCTAATCATGTACCCAGGAGTTCTTCTCGATAGTCCCAAAAGACGTTTGTATAAGTTCATTTGTATCTCATTCAGTTGATTAGTGTATCTTAGACCCCAGATACCTGCAGCGTATAGCACAGTAGATGCTACAATGGAGTCGAAAAGTTTCCTATCAGTCTGCCAGCTATCATTTTCCCTGATATTAAGATTTTCCAGACAGAACCCAATGCCGTGTGGTCTTTGGTCAGGGCACTGGCAGCAGCGTAATTGAATAACCCTAACGTTGTGAATTGGATACCTAAATACGTGTACTGCTTGACCATTTCTATAATTTCTCCTCTGTATTTCACCGACCTCTCTGCCCTCATTTTGCCTGACTTTTTGAATTTCATTATTTTGGTTTTTAGATTAACTTCGAGAGATTTTTTCTGACAATACTTAGATAGAGTATCTATCTTCTGTTGAAGATCCATCACATCGGTTGCCAGGATAATCAAATCATCAGCAAAAAGAAGAATGTCAGCTTTTAACTTTATGCCAGTGAAACCTTCATCCACGAAGAAAACTGTTAATGTCTCGAAGGAAAAGAGCAAATAGTGTAGGGCTCAACGAATCACCTTGTAGTACACCTTGTGTAACTTATATCGAATTGATAGCAGAATGGGTGTTGATTCTCGCTTTCATAGATGCTCTTCCATAAAGATTCTCAAGAATCTTTATAATATTGCTGCTTACCCCGGATTCATATAATGATTCCCTTAGAATATTGTGGATCACTGAGTCGAAAGCTCTTCTGAACTCTATAAACGCTGCATACAGTTTCCTTTAGGTTAAACTAGCTGTAGTCCTATTTTGTAACACAAACAAATTATCTTCACAAGATCTGCCCGGTCGAAAGCCGGATTGACATTCAGGCAAAATGTTGAAATTCTCACTCCACATTATCAGTCGATTCGCAATCATAAAAGTGAATATTTTGGTTATCGAGTTTGCAAGCGCTATTCCACGGTAATTGAGTGAGTATGCTTTGTTTCCCTTCTTGTGGATCAAAATAACTTCCGACCAAACTGAAGGAACATTTACAGTCCTGAGAACCATGTTAAAGAGTTTAAGTAACTGCTTCAACCAGTTTGGAGGAAGTCTCTTGTAGAAAAGATTGGGTATTCCGTCGGGTCCTAGTGCTTTATTGTTCTTCGGTTTTGAATGATTTTCACTAACTCTTCTAGAATAATCTCTTTATCTAGAATCGGATGTCTATAGTCTATATAGTTGGTTGTACTGGTTATTCGATGTGGGTAGATATTTTCATAGAAATCTTCAATTACTGTTTTTGGGATTGTACAAATCTTACTTTCTTCCCCTCTTAACTTACGGACAGTTTTCCAAAAGACGGTACTATTTTTGGTATTTGAAAGGTTAGATTTTTGAGTGATTTGGTACTTTTTTCTTTTCCGTTTTCCGGGTTCCGCTAGTTACTAATTAAAATCCTGACACCTCTAAATTAAAAATTTCATTACTAGGGGTAAAATATATAAATGAAATAAATCTGAAAATGACGAATCCAGTTGTTATTGAAGGGTTAATATGTAATAAGTGCTAACTTTTACGTTTGATCCTTGAATTTTATCATAGAGATCTATAACTAACGCACTAATAAGCATAAAAATGTTAACGTTCAGTAATGACGCACTAAACAATATACAGTAATCCCTCAAAATTCGCGAGAGTTAGGTTCCCAAAAAACCTCGCGAATGTCAAATCCGCAAATGTTGCATCTATTAATGTGATTATTAGTGTTTAATGAATAAAGGTGGATTAGGTTTCTGGATATCGAAAAGCAGTTTAAAAAGAAAGAAAAATGTCTGACAAACAATTGCAGAAGAACTGAGTAAGTGCTACTAAAACAATTCACAATTAACATCCCAAAGAGAAGAAATAAAAAAAATATTTGAAACCTAATTTCGAAATTGAAAGTGATTGAATACCATCTCGTTGTTCTACTATCCAAACATAGAAAAGTTGCTGCTTCTATTTCTCTTTTAAATTTGTAAGTTATTTCAATTTTCAGATCACATTCGAATGCTCTTTCCACCAGAGCTTGTTGAAGTTTTATAATTCAGGAGGAGGCTTTCTTCACTGATGATTTCTCGAAGCTGCTCTGCAGTGGGGTCATTATAATGAGAGTTGAACATACCCTGAATGGGTTTTGTGTTCATTTGACCAAAACCCTCACCAATAATTTCACGAAACTGAATTGAATTATTCTACAATTGTATTATTCTATTAATGTCAATTGACATTTCAACTATGATATTTTTGCAGAACGTGATACTTTGAGCTCCGGTGTCTGCCAAGTTTATTTCCTAGATAACGCTGATAAAGGACATACAATGTGCTCGCTTTCAAAAAAGTACGACCAAAGACGCACTCCCAAATGTTGAAGTCGCGAATGTTAAAACCGGTAGCATTTCTCTAATCGCGAATGTTCAGAACTCGCGAATAGCAAATTCTCGAATGTCGAGGGATTACTGTACATTATCTCATGATAAGCTATAAAATTATCTGATCTTTAGAAATGAGAAGTTTAATTATTATAATTCAAGTACGCAAAAGTATGAATATTTTGTCGAATTCGGTTTTAATTTGAGATAGACTACATATTTTGTTCAGGAAAATTGTAGATTAGACTTAAAGTCAATATTTAGGTTGATCTAAATAAAATTGGCATAACCTGTGAGTGTTAAAACGCTTTTTGTAAGTTGGATTTGAGAGTTGACTACCAGCTCAATCCGCAAACAACCAACCTTCACTAAAACAATAGCATTTGTAAGTTTAATGAGTTCTCTAAAGTATGAAACAAAAGCGGTAGACTCGTATCAAGTAAACACCACGCGAACGAATCCCTGTATTCCGTTATCGAGTTGCTTACGCGTCAACAAACAATATAAACTATCACAGATTCAACAGAGCTATAATCATTCAAAGCACACTACATATCCATTGAAGTGTCGCGGTTTTCACTGTTCTATGTTAATTAACAACATTTGAAGAACACATGATTAAACCATTGCAATAAGTGTCGAGAGGTTTGAAGGGAAATCCATGAACATATGTGGAAAGTAATTTGTCATTTATCGCATATTGGTCCTCCAGTGGTACACAAAAGTGTTTAATAGTACAGGCAGTGGCGAAGCGTCAGTGTGGCAAGTAAGCAGAGGTATCCCTAAGAATCTTGAAGAAGGCGATAATTATATCTTCACTAAAAAATAAAATTGTCCATTTTTAATATAATTTTTAGCCAATTAATACTGTACGCATGAGCACTAAGTTAATTTTTCTGTTCTTATGCGTATTCAATGCGATGTGTCTTTGCCGCTGCCACAGAGATCCCACAACGATATGTCTTTGTCTATGGCCGCTGCCCGGTGCAGCGGGCAGCCTGCGGGTTAGGGTCAGTCCGTTCCGCTTACCACTGGAAGGCAGTTTGAGGGCCAGGGACGGGGCGCGGGGAAGTGATCGCGCATGCGCATTGAGTAACTGGCCCGGGGACTCGGCCAAAGTTTAGGCCGGCCTTACAACTGGGTAAGTTATTTAAACTCCTGCTGGCAGGCGCTCTCTTTACCATAAGCTTGCATGGAATTTCCGGAAATGTCCACTAGAGGTCATTGAGCAACTTCAAATATCACTACTAACAAAAGTAAAACATTTATTTATTTCAAATTTCAGTATTAGAATTCCTCTGTCGCTAATTCATTAAGTACAATACTGAGAATATTCCCTTTTTTTCTCCCATATTATTTTGCGTTGGGTTAACTTTTAATAAAACAAGATCATTTAAAAAACGTTGATTTTAAGCATTTATGGGTTGGTATCGCGACGAGTGTTTGAATCCCCCTGTAGTATTGTGTTCTGGAAAGATCAAACAGAATCAGATCAGTGTAATTTCATTTCATAAGTTGACTGAATAGCGTATTCGTGTGTAGGTTAAAAGTGAAATGTTGTTGACCTGCAACTGCATGTTGCTGTGTCTCATTGACAATGAGCACTCTGAAATGAATTAAAACTCATTTACGTAATTCTAATAACAAACTCTTCAACTTTGCTACTATTTTAATAGAAAAGAAACTTTCGTGTAAGTGTTCGCAAGATGCTATGTTTAAAGAAAGTTGATTTTTTTCTGAAGAAAACCAGACATTTAGAATTGATTTACAAAAAACTGTCAAACAATTTAAAAGGCTGCAAACTCTTGAAAGCAAGGAGTATACATAAATTATAAATAAGCATAATCATTTACAATTTTTTTTCAATTCTGCAGTAGGCTTATTCTTGATCTGAGTATTGTTGCATGATTGAAATAATAATAATAATAATAATAATAATAATAATAATAATACTAATAACAATAATAGTAGTAGTAGTAGTAGTAGTAGTCGTAGTCTTCTGATCTCTATCTTCGAAATATTTGATATTTCACAAATTAAATATGTGCTTTTACAATATGTTGTGACTTAGCTTATCCAAAAATTAACCTCACGCTTCGCCACTGAGTACAAGTCGAGGGAATAAAAGTGTAGTACAACATTGAAAAGGCAAATCTGATAATTGAGCTTGTAACAAGTAAAAGAGATAATCTGGTTAGTACTAATCATAAATTGGCCTCAATAATTTATAAATGATAAGTTCAATGGCGGTTTAATAATATAAATACATAAAATTCTCCAAAGTGGAACACAATTTCGTTTATTATGATAAATGTTACCATTATTACATTTTTCAATACACAGATTCATGAGCACTTACTCATTTACTACTTAAGAAAGAAGCATCGATTTCCTCATAACAAAGTCGTATCTACATTTAAAATGTTGGTACTGGATTTTTCTTATGATTAACGACGTACTGATGATCATTTACAGAAAACTGATACTTGATCTTCTTTCTTACGTTAGTAATGAGGAATGATTATGAGATTATAATGTTGGAAAAAATGCCGTTACCTATCTCACCTCATCTTACGTAGAGTCATTCACGTCCCAGTCGGGATTCGAGCACACATTCTCATGGAAGCGGTACTTCCGTAGCCGTCTGTAGTATTTAGGTCGCATTATGAAACTAGTAAAGGTTTTATGAAGACATTTTCGCCTAGCACCCCAACCATAACACCTAAAGCGCCTCTCGAAGTGCTGAAAGCGACGAGAGTTCGGCTTGCGGGGACCTGAGTGCCCTGGTTAATGCTATGCAGCCCCCTCTTCGCATCCGGAGGAGTAAGTTTTCTTCGCCCGCCTGAGCGGAGTGCTCGGCGATTCATTGCTTCCGGCGTCGTCCCGCCCTTACCCACCCGGCCGCGCGCCGCCCTTCCTCTCCCCGTCGCGGTCCATCCCGCACCTCCTCCCCACATTTCAGCCCACCCCACACTATCGTGCTCTTCCCCACCTCGCCTCTTCCCGTACCGACCCGACGTTTCCCGATCGCTCCACTCCGCTGTCCCGCCCCGCCTCCCACGCCCCGCTCCCACCACCTTACCATCCCCTACCCTTCTCTCCCTTCCTACACCGTAGGGATGTTCCCCCTTGAGTCCTCGAGGCGATCCGCCACTTTCGATCTTATGAGGCGGCCTCGCAGCGCCGCGCGTTCATTGGCGCTCCGTGGGCTGCATTCCATTGCAACGCTTCCGGCGCCCGGAATTCCCTCCGTGCTCGGAGCCTTTGTATGCAGCTCCCGACGCCGCTCCTAGAGGGAAGTACACGCTGTGCATGTTACAATCGTTCTAACAACTTTTAATGCCTTCGTGGGGGGGGATATTAGGTGTTCTTTAAAAATTGGATCAGATGGTACAGTGCTCAACTTATTGAATTCCAAGTAATGAGAATTTCTTGATACAAAATGAAAAATTGTAACTGTAAATTATAAACTTGTACATACTTAAGCGTTTCGCAACAATCAAGTATTGATCTACTGAACACCCAAGCCTGGACTCCTATAAGTTTTTATTGCCTATTTTTGTCCAAGAAGGGTAGCAAAAGAGACACATTTTTACTTTGTCTTCTTACGAAGTTCTTTGTAACAAGAGAAAGCTATGCAATTGTGCACCGAAAAAACGGCGAATTTTCGCCAGAAAACATTCATTGCCGGATTCTGGTAACAAAAAATCGGATAAATCCTATTGCCAAATTTAGAAAAAAATACTCTTAACATATAGCGTAGCCAGAATCCATGTTTTGTTAACGTTTAACCAGACAGCATGTTTTGTTACCGAAAAATCGATTGACGGCAAAACGTCTATCTGTTTCCGTCCGTCTGTAATCAACGCTAGCGTAACTCTAAATCGTTCACCCGTTTTCCTGAAAATTGAAATTCTCCAATCGACGTGAATTAATTCAGGACTTTGGGAATTTCGAACGGATATTTGATTTTTGAGAGTACATCTCATGAAACTTCAAAAGTAATTTTCAAAATTGTTTCAAAATCGGCACCAAATTTGATCAAACTTTGTCTTCCGATAGCGTAAAGAACACACAATTTTCTAGGGCATCTTCCTACAACTGTAATATTGAAGATAGACATTTTCTGCTTAATAAAATATGTTTCTTACGACGTATCTTTAAATAAAATCCTGTTCAATTATTCGAAAATATGAGTAATTTCCGTGTAATTTTACGCGAAATATACAAGTAGGCAATTTTTTCTCAAAAACCACTCCAAAAATGATCTTTATATTTGCTTCTCACATGTAATAAGGGACGATAAAAAATAAGATGATGATAAGATGATTTAGAATCAATTTAGTCATTTGACTTCCAACGCAATAGTGTTTATGTGCAAATGTGAATATTAACGGCATGAGAGATATTTAAAAAAATATATTTGTGAAAAGAACAAAAAAATACAGCGAAATATACTTTATGTAATTTTAACAGTGCAATTAGTCCTACCATTCGAAAAGTTTCAAACAAACATTTAGAGCTATTTTTGAGAAAATGGCGTTTGAGCGTTTCTGAAACTGCAGGAATTTTTACCTCATTTGAACAGAAAGTTGTTGCCTTTTCCAGAAACTTTCCTGACATTATTTAAAGAATATGTACTAATCAACACAATAATGTAAACAAATTAACGACGTGAGAAGAAGTAAAAAAATACATTTTTGTAATTATTCAAAAAAGAGAAGAATAGAGCAATATGGCGTTAATATCATCTTATTGAGTGCATTTAGTACTATCCCTAACAAAAGTTTAAAGAACAAATTTGAAGCCATTTTTGAGAAAATATTCTTTTCTTAATTTTTAAAAATCGAAAATATTGCACGCAATATTCAGCGAAAAGTACTAAAATTTTAAAAGAAAATGTAGGTGTTCTTAGTAAAAGAACTCACTATGGAGAACAAATTTTATTTCAAAGAAAAATCTCTATCTTCAATTTTGTAGTTGTAGGAAGACGTCGAAAAGAAAGCAAACTGTTGGAATTTTCGAAAATTCAGAGTTAACTGTGAAAATCGGATATGTGCTACCTTTATAAGTGTATCATCTCCTATATTACTTCAGTTGTATACCTTCCCATTGCGGCTCACACACGCAACCAATCTTATATAAATGAGGTTTCCAAAGAGGGAGAATTTCACGGAGACGCGACGAACTGCAGTTTGACTTTAAAAATATGAAGGATGTATTTAAAAAACGCATCTAAATATTCATGTATAATGCAACCCTCAATGCACGTCATGATTTATAAATCTACATCGTTAAATAACTCCTAAACGAAGCGTTCTAGGCCCTTAAAAACTAAAATTTTCAGGACAACGGCCTCCTACGTTCCTCACGCCAAAATCTACTTGAGCATTCTATTACGTTTTTCCTGGTTCGACGCTTCTCGATTCTACTCCATTTGTTCAGAGCCTGTATAATCTGCAACTGTATGTGAAATTACTAATTACTTGATATTCTATGTTTGCGACTGAATTACACGGGTGTACCTCTTTGCTAGATAATAAAGTTATATAAAAATAGTTTGTATTGAAAAGGATGTATTATATTGTCAAGTACAAGGTGACATATAGAACAAGTGACGGAGGATAAGAGAGTCTTGAAGAAAAATATATATTACAGGCTGAATACGGAAATGGAAAAATAAGGAAGAGAGTGGGGAATAGCGTGCAGAGTTCTCGCACGTGTACGCAACTTTTACTCTATTCTTACAAGAAATTTAAAGAAAAAATGGAGCCGATTTTGAGAAAATTTTGAAAATGTTCGGGAAGCTTCATGTAAAGTACCCCTAAATTTTGACGAATTTTTTCAAAATCGCAGCGTCTTGATTCGAGCCAGATCGACTGGGGAATATCCATAATGGAAGAAATCCTACTTATGGTTTAGGCGCTAACGGTGTTTACTGACGGATAGACATTCGGATGGGCGGATATTTTGAAAACAAAAACCAACACTTTTTTAGAGAAACTAAAACGAATGGATTTTGATGTAACGTGGTACGGCGGATTGTGGTGAATCAAAGACCTAACATTTATTTGATTTTCTCAGAATAAAAGTGTAATGCGTTTTCGTACATTTCACGTTTGAAAATATCTAGCTTTATGTGTTCTTTCATTAAATGTGATATTGTCATACAGCCTAGCTAACAGGCAGGAAAGTGAACAGTATCCAATCATTTGATGCCATTCGTTACATAAAGGATCATGGCCTGATCTATTCAGCTCATCATTACAAAACCGGTTTAACAGGCAATAATTCACGCATTGTCCCGAAATTGGCAACTGAAATTGGGGGCGCACACATCGCGAAGTGGAATTTCCATTAACAATGGACATCAAAGGATTTCTCCACACAGCGTGAAGGGACCATAAACGATACGAGGTCTGCAACCGAATGTCGGGGATAGACTCTAGAGACACAAAAGATAGCAATTGTGGTATGCAAGATGCGAGATATGTGAAAGGACCAGCAATTTGAAAACATTATATTTGTGAGTGTAAGTGCTTCAAATAACTTCAAATGAAGTTTTTTTGATAACTTAAAAATTGTCTGTGAAAAAGAGCTTCAAATTTCGCATTTTTAGTAGCTCTTAAACGCCGTTTTCTTAAAAACGGCTCCAAATTTTTAAAAGAAAATTGCTATTTAGGACGAGATTTTTGTGTTCTTTAATATTCTAAAATTAATATTTCCGTTCTACCAGGAAACCGAAAAATTAAGAAAATGTCAAAAAATGTACTTTCAGCGGCAATAGATAGCAGCTGGCAAGAGTATGTGGCAATTACGAATACGACTTAAGGAAATAGAAAACTAATACGAGAAAGGTGTGCCATTCTGTATCACCTCTAGTTTGGTATGAAGGACGTACGAACACCGGAATTCTGGTAACACCATGTGCTAGGGGAATTTTTTCTTAATTTAGCAGCTGGTTTTATCCACTTTTTCGGTATCAGGGCCCGGCTATTTTTTCAGCCAGAAATTCGCCGTTCTTTCGCGCAGCATTACACAACTTTCCCTATACTATATACATTACTCCGTATATACGTATGTATACGGGAAAGTAAAAGGAAATAGGAGCCACCAAATTTGCGAGTTAACTGTTACAATGAAGGCCACGACAAAGAACTCATCATGTATTTTTAATAATAATTCAAGCACCAAGGAAAAAAATATTAATTTCTAATTTCGGAATTTTGTGCATTCAGACTTACATCATGTAAAAAAACAAACAAAAAACAAACAAACATCAAGAATAAAATAGGAATCAATTCTAATTTTCCTAATGATGATTTTTTTCTATAATTTTATTGCGGAATATTCAGTTGACTATTTTATATTTTCGCGAAAAGTTGCTGCCTGAGAAATAATTGAGAAAGACGTCCCAGTACTGTTTGGATGCATTAAACATTCAACAACTTTCTGACGTTAACACGGAATATGCGAATGAGATTTTCTATGTTGTTGCCGTGTGCGTCTTCCGTGGTATCAATGGTGTTGCATTGGTATAACGGGCTAGTTGCAAAGGGGTGGGCAACACCAGATTGGGGAGATAGCAGAGGGGGTGGGAGTGTCGAGTTGGGAATGTAGTGGGAGACGAGGGAGGTGGTGGAGGCCGGGGAGACGGTGGCAGCGGTGGCGGCGGAGCGTGGGGGTGGCGGGGGAGGCGGGGAGGGCGGGGTGTCGGGGCGGCGGGGGAGGGGGCAGCGGGCCGGCAGCGGGGGCGGTGGTGGTGGAGGGAGCTCTGGGAAATTAACCTAGGGCCACGCGAAGCGCGCCACCGCCTGCCATGGCCCCCGTGCGCCTCGTCTCCGCGCCCTAGGGAAGAGCTTGCGTGCGGTGGCTGTGGCGAGAGGGTGCTGCGTTCTCATTAAAATAGACAGCGCCGGCGAGGGATTGGCAGCCATATATATGCCTAGATAAACAAGGTCACTGCCCAGCACTCGCTCAATACCCTACAAAGAAAATATTGTTTGTTTGAATATTAATTTAATATGAGATTGAATTCTTAATATGAGTTTTAATGAGAGTGTTGATAGATTGATTTTTCTAATGAAATACAATGATTCAATTATTTTTATAGTGTATTACATATACTTTTACTTAATAAAATATTTACACTTTGTACGTTCCTCTCGGTGTTTATTATCCAGTTCAACAATATAAAAAAGCATGGAAAAGGGTTTTAATAGCACGTTATTACTATTAAAACTTATATCAATAACGATCATTTCAACATATTAAAGGCTGCATTTGCTTGTATCTTTTGTAAAATTTAATTAACGAGAGGAGAGGTATTGCCGCTATTTACTCTCATTACATCTCGTGTTTATTCAAACAATAAAGTCATACAATTATGGATTGCAATTGCTATAGAAAGTATGCTTTAATTTCAATCCGAATGCTGTTTGTTTTCACACAATGTTTCACTTGTTTTCACGTAGAGGCGCCGTGATGAAATGACCCTCAGATGTAACATTTATTCACAGAAATTGAATGTGGATAGTCTGAAATATATCATGGATTTATCACGAATGTAATTATAAATTTAATATGTAGGAACGATGTCATTTCGTATGTTAATATATTTTCTAAAATTCTCGAATTGCGAAAATAAGAAAATGCTTCTCTATTTCTCTTATCTTTATTTTAAAGGTTCCTGACTTTCAGTCAAATAGACATATTTTTCAAGTGATGAAAATGTTGAAATAAACATATTTATTGCGTTGGATTGAAAAATACAATGACCTGCCTTGAAATTTTTCAGATATTTTTTTCCCCTCAAAAACGCAGCGCAAAACACACGAAAAGAAAATCAAAAACATTTTTAGGGTAAAAAAATAATTAAATTCCATGACACTAACCGACGAAGATGTGGGTGTTCCGCCTACATGAAACAGGCGCGATCTCAACATGCCCTCAAACTCTCTCGCGCAGCAAGCCCCGCCCACAACCGCCTCACCGCCTTCATGGAAATTTTCAATTATTTGGCGCAAATGTGGCGTCTACGTGTTTCGCTTTTGCAAGGCCTGCGTCAGGCAGCATCGCTCCTTGGACTTTCCTTTGAGTTCCGTCGCCTGCTGCGCTGGTGCGGAGCAGAGGCCTACCGCCGCCTGCTTGTGCGGGAGAACAGAGGGTTGGGAGGAGGAGGGAGGAGAAAAGGCGGAGGTGACGTCGAGTCGACCCCAAAGCTCGTTCGACCGGTATCAGGCCGCCGGTCGCCGTAACGATAAAAGGAAGACCCGAGAAAATGAAGACCCTTAGCGGAGATGCAGCACGGGGGCCCGGCCGCCGCAGGCGACATGGGCGGGCCGATCGGACAGAAGCTCAGATAAGCAAAGGGACTCGCTGAATACGGATTATCGACGGTCGCTTGGGCAAGGAGAAGATAAAGAAGAGACGGAATATGATTATGGGGACTTTGACTGTCCCTGCCTGTAGGGTGTCAACCCTCCGGTTGATGCTTCCTCAGTTGCCTTTAAGATGCTTTTGTAACGTGCGGCGGAAAACGTCAAAGATTAATCTATTTATGGTAGATAATAATAATAAAGGAGTTAATAATAAAATGCATTAAACAAACCGTTGGAGATCACAACACATAGCGGCAAAAGAAATTCACCTGACTTTCGGCACAAATGTGCTACGTCAATGCAGGAAAAACTGAATTCTCAACCTCACTAAATATGTAGCGGATTGTAGTCCAACTGCATGACAGAAAGTAATGCTTAGAATTCAACCACTGATATCTGGTTTAAAAAATATTAATTTCAGAAATAGCAACCATCAATTAGAAAAAATATTTAGGGTTCCACCGTCCTCAAATTCTTGAAAACAAAACTGATTTCCAAAAACAACGTTAATGCCACAGTAACGAGACGGTCACGTACAGCAGAATTCGAATGTTTTGTTAAAGTATTTTCGCATAGGCTTTGGAACTCGCAGAATTTTAATCGCGCAGGAAAGTGTAAAAACGCTCGTCGTCTGCACGCTAATCCTCGGCACGCGGCAAGAGAAGGCCTGTCTTTTGTTAATTTCGCATTCCAGAGAGATGTCGTGGTGTCATCAGGCAGCACCATAGCCTGACGCCGCTATTGGACACCCACGCATCACGCGGTCTTTGGGGGCCTATCGCCGTAAACAAGACGCGCGTACCACGTAATCCTCCCTGCTCTACGTGGATCTCAGGCAAATGTCGAACATTGATTCGTATCGGAGAGAGCATGGAAAAAGGACGCTTTCGCTGCAGAAAGAACGTGGGAGTTGCGTTCGCGTTGGAGAAAACAACCAGAGAAGACTTGGTTGAGCGCACGTGTTGAGCGAGTACGACAGCACGCACTTTGTGCCGTTGTCACACCACCGCCAGCTATCATGCCCGTCGGCCGAGTCGAGGCAATACATGACCGGTGGACTTTCATCGCCGCTGCTACGCCGGCCGGAATGCACAGCTCGGGTGAGGCAGCAAAACAGGACTTTTGCCGCTAGACGAACTATTGTTAAGAAGCGAAATGGCTACAAACGGACATCAGCCTATGGCGGACCACGCGCACACTACGACGCCGCCGCCGCCGTCTGGGGACGCCGTTGCTGAGCCGCCCAGGGGCAGGCACTTGCGATCCCCGCGGCGACCTGACTCCGCCCTGGAGCTGCGAGCGAGCGTCGCCGCCGTCGCCGCCGCCCCCGCCGGGGCAGCCCGGGCCGAGCGGGGGGCCGTTGACGGCCGCCCCGGGAGCTGACCGCTGAGGAATGCCCCCGCCTGCCCCGGGTTCCGCGTGGCACAGCAGCTATGCGGCGAGTCCGGGTTGAACGACGAGGCTGATCAACGCCGGCCATGAATTAGAATAGTTCTAGAATTAAGTTAAGATCCAAATTCTTGTAACCAGAGGTTTTACCTCGCGAATTCGCGTTCTCGTAAATTGATTATTAATCCCAATTCTTAAAGGGTTTACGTTGTTCTATGTGTAATGCATGCACAAGCCTGCGTCCCTCCCTACCCTCGTTTCACAGCAGCCGGGTAAAGCTGACGCGAGCGGGGAAGCTAGTGAATGGTCAACACTGAGACGTTCCCGCCCCTCCATGTGAGAGCTTGGCGCTCCTGGGGGTATGAGTGGACTAAGGAGGGGGGTTACACTACGAACTCCTGGAGCATCCCTGGGCTGACCTATTTCTTCAGAACTGTCAATTGGTCACAAACTGATCTTGATAATATATACGGAAAGGGACGCACTACGCTTGCTAAATACAGAATGCAACACCGTAAAGAAGCAATTGAACGCCTCTTCAGTCCAGAGAAAATGCTGTTCGTGGTTTATAAGATGTGAAAGCATTATGCAGCCGTTACAGAACATGTCTGAAAAAGTAGTACTTCATATCCCAATATAAAATAAACTAACTATTGATACTAAAAACAGCACGTACTTTCTCGCCTCAATGCTCGCCTCATCGCTCCTCCGCAATGAGAAAGTAAAAGTTCACGTTACAAAGGTAATGCTTTCCTAAACCTAAGTAACAATACATATTAACCTGTCAGACAACGAAATATTTAAGAGATGGAAGACTAAACCTCTCCAAAGTGGATATCCCTATGCTCTTCAAAGTACCGACTAAGTGACGACACTTCAGTGCGGTGGCTCAGAGAATATATGAAAAGATTGAGGGCGGTGGCTCTATATGTAAAGATTGAGGGCTTCATTCAAGCAATTCGTGGTCATGTTATTTCAAGAGATAACTATCAAAATTATAGAAAAAACTGGATGATAGTAACGAATGTATAGAACGTCATCGACCATCAGAGACAGTAGATCAACTGATCACTGGGTGCAGAAATGTGACCATCATACAGAATCTACACCGACACAACCTGACAGCAAATATTATACACTATGCACTGGACACCAAACTGGGCTTCTGCTAACATCCCTTATTATGAATACAAAGCCAAAATCACCATAGAAAATAACCAGTTCAAAATGTAACACCACTTTCCAATACATACTGATAAAACGATCCCGGCAAATAAACCAGACATTCTACTATAGAAATTACAGGAAAAGAAAGCAATCATCATTGATGTTACTATACTTTTCACAACATCAATAAAGCAGAATAGATACTACTTAATAATTCATTGATCTCACAATAAAATGTAAAGAATTATTCAAACTCGACAAACTTGAGTGTGTATTGAGATTATAGCAAATGTAATAACAGCAACTATGCTAAATGCTATGGATCTGGTATGGCCAAAGGCTCCTCAAACCTTAAACTTCGGGAGAGAAAAACGAATTAATAATAACAATAATTATTATTATAATAAATCTCTAAAAAACTTCTGCATTTCTGACAATAAAATTTTCAAACTTTCCCTACGAAAATATGTTCAGGAAATTGATGAAAATGCCAATAAACTGCGTGCTTCTTACAGAATATGAACACTTATTTTAACATAAGACCTTTTCTTTAACGCTTAAAAATTCTATTTCTCTAGCTTAGAATATGATTTATTCTATTTGAAATTACGCATATCGTTTGAGCAACTCTTGAATGTATATGAATACTTTTCAACTAGCATGTAATTTAATTTGAGCAACATAAAGTTTTATACCAAGTTTTAATAATGTTCTTGCTCTCGTCAAAGTTTACACAATGCGGAACAATCTCGTTACTTTTCATTATTACTTTTTGTAACATTTATGACTTATTATTTTTAAAACAGTAAGTTTAGGCAAATATTCTCTAAGATAAAGTAGAAATTTGTGGCAAACACAGTATAAAGTACCCGTCAGAGTTCCTCTTTGGAATACTTTACCTAAAGAATGCGAGAGCAAGTTTTCACTTGAAAGGACGGAAGTCACTGATTGTTGGTTTCTGTCCTTTATCCCAAGACATTCGCGGCACGTCCGATGCCGCTTTGAGTCCCCGTCTCTCGCCCCCAACCAATCTCGACCGTGAGTGGGTCGAAACTCCATTTGATATCACGGGGGCCCGACAACATCTCTCTCGCCAGCTGTGCGATTGAGGTTTGAGGAAACCGCAGTCGCCTATCGGAGAAGGGACGTATCCTAGCTCTTGGACGCGCAGTGGGTGAACATATGGATGAGGCGGGACATGACATTATGAGAGAAAGATCAAATTTGCTTACGTTTGGGGCTATTATTGTATTAACGAGCTATGACTTACGTCTCCTTACTGAGAGACATTCGAGCACCTACTGTTTTTAAAAATTATTAAAGATCTGGTTTAAAATTTGACCTTACGATTATGCCAGTTACTGTATTATCGAACTACGATGGCAGTATGACTTTTAGAAAGTGAAACATTTTTATCTGCAATTTATTTACAATCTCTTACTCAGAAGTTTTTATACTTACCGGACCATCCCATTCACAGGCTCTCCGTGTCATTGATATTTCTAGTTTCTCCCGCCTTTTCAAGTGCATGTTCAGTAAATAAGTAGCACGTAACTCTTCTTAGATCTCTCAAATCACTTTTACCTAGCTGTCTCTCTCTCCCTGTCTTTCTTCTCCTGTCTCCATTCTTGAATATTGTGACCCCAAAGAATATTTTATACTTGTAATATTCAAAGTTCATTTGGATTATCTTTATACATGGATGTACTGTATTTGAATTGGAATTTTGTACATTGGGTGTACTGTATTTGGAATAATTAGAAGCACTGCAGTACTAAAATACATATTTATGTAGAGACATTATTGATCTTACAAATGGTGAAGTTAATAGCGGGTAAAATACATTCTGTTTTGAGCTTAATAACGATCAAGTTGTGTTCAAAGATTAATTATCTTATTTCCGAATCAAAGGATTTAGAGAATCGAGATTCCATAATCCATTTCTTAAAATTGCAGATTAAAAAATTTAATCTGCAAATTAGTTCTATTGTAATAATTCTTAGATTCATATTTTCAATAGCGCATTCCATGCGACAACCGTTTTTTGGAATTACTTTTTTTTTTTCGTGTATGTGGTTAATGCTGGCGCGAATTTCTTGAACAATCGAAGTATCATTTGTAATATCAAGCATGGATTATTATAACTTTACTGATTACACTTGGTGTGATGCAATTGTCATTGAAATGCGGCAGCAATGAATAATGTCTCATCTGCCAACATTTTATATAAGCCAAATATTAACCGCTTTCCATGTTTTAAGATCTAGTATATGATAGCAGAATTCGACTACCTAGTATTCTCTTGCGCTGGTGCTCCCAGGGGAGGAACGCAAGTTTTTGCCCAGGGCGCGCCGCAGCGACGTATCGCCGCATCGCGCGTTGCCTGACGCCCTGCCGGATACTGTGCGCGGCCGTCGCGGGCTTCGCCGTCCCCGCCGGGCGCAGGCATTGTCCGGCGGCCCCGTCTGGCCAAGACAAAGAGCAGCGACTGCCGCCCGCCCCCGACGCGCCCCCGCCCCTGGCGTCGCCCCTGCGCTTCGCGCGTCCCCGCCTGCGCGACCGCGCTCCTCTTATCTCAAAATTACGCGAGGCCTGCCGCCGGACGCCGCACGGCCCGCCTCGCCCCCCTCCACTCCCAAACCCGCGCCGGCCCGCA
>JAHLJT010009436.1:91730164-91843404 GCA_031308135.1 Acheta domesticus | reverse complement strand
AAAATGTAGGTGTTCTTAGTAACAAGAACTCACTATGGAGAACAAATTTTATTTGAAGAAAAATCTCTATCTTCAATTTTGTAGTTGTAGGAAGACGTCGAAAAGAAGCAAACTGTTGGAATTTTCGAAAATTCAGGAGTTAACTGTGAAAATCGGATATGTGCTACTTTTATAAGTGTATCTTCCCTATATTACTTCAGTTGTATACCTTCCCTTGCAGCTCACACACGCAACCAATCTTATTATAAATGAGGTTTCCAAAGAGGGAGAATTTCACGGAGACGCGACGAACTGCAGTTTGACTTTAAAAATATGAAGGATGTATTTAAAAAACGCATCTAAAATATTCATGTATAATGCAACCCTCAACGCACGTCATGATTTATAAATCTACATCGTTAAATAACTCCTAAACGAAGCGTTCTAGCCCTTAAAAACTAAAATTTTCAGGACAACGGCCTCCTACGTTCCTCACGCCAAAATCTACTTGAGCATTCTATTACGTTTTTCCTGTTCGACGCTTCTCGATTCTACCCATTTGTTCAGAGCCTGTATAATCTGCAACTGGATGTGAAATTTCTAATTACTTGATATTCTATGTTTGCGACTGAATTACACGGGTGTACCTCTTTGCTAGATAATAAAGTTATATAAAAATAGTTTGTATTGAAAAGGATGTATTATATTGTCAAGTACAAGGTGACATATAGAACAGTGACGGAGGATAAGAGAGTCTTGAAGAAAAATATATATTACAGGCTGAATACGGAAATGGAAAAATAAGGAAGAGAGTGGGGAATGGCGTGCAGAGTTCTCGCACGTGTACGCAACTTTTACTCTATTCTTACAAGAAATTTAAAGAAAAAATGGAGCCGATTTTGAGAAAATTTTGAAAATGTTCGGGAAGCTTCATGTAAAGTACCCCTAAATTTTGGACGGAATTTTTTCAAAATCGCAGCGTCTTGATTCGAGCTAGATCGACTGGGGAATATCCATAACGGAAGAAATCCTACTTTATGGTTTAGGCGCTACGGTGTTTACTGGACGGATAGACAGTCGGATGGGCGGATATTTGAAAACAAAAACCAACACTTTTTTAGAGAAACTAAAACGAATGGATTTTGATGTAACGTGGTACGGCGGATTGTGGTGAATCAAAGACCTAACATTTATTTGATTTTCTCAGAATAAAAGCGTAATGCGTTTTCGTACATTTCACGAATGTGTGTTTGAAAATATCTAGCTTTATGTGTTCTTTCATTAATGTGATATTGTCCTACAGCCTAGCTAACAGGCAGGAAAGTGAACAGTATCCAATCATTTGATGCCATTCGTTACATAAAGGATCATGGCCCGATCTATTCAGCTCATCATTACAAAAACCGGTTTAACAGGCAATAATTCACGCATTGTCCCGAAATTGGGCAACTGAAATTGGGGGCGCACACATCGCGAAGTGGAATTTCCATTAACAATGGACATCAAAGGATTTCTCCACACAGCGTGAAGGGACCATAAACGATACGAGGTCTGCAACGAATGTCGGGGATAGACTCTAGAGACACAAAGATAGCAATTGTGGTATGCAAGATGCGAGATATGTGTAAGGACCAGCAATTTGAAAACATTATATTTGTGAGTGTAAGTGCTTCAAATAACTTCAAATGAAGTTTTTTGATAACTTAAAAATTGTCTGTGAAAAAAGAGCTTCAAATTTCGCATTTTTTAGTAGCTCTTAAACGCCGTTTTCTTAAAAACGGCTTCAAATTTTTAAAAAGAAAATTGCTATTTAGGACGAGATTTTTGTGTTCCTTAATATTCTAAAATTAATATTTCCGTTCTAACAGGAAACCGAAAAAATTAAGAAAATGTCAAAAAAATGTACTTTCAGCGGCAATAGATAGCAGCTTGGCAAGAGTATGTGGCAATTACGAATACGACTTAAGGAAATAGAAAACTAATACGAGAAAGGTGTGCCATTCTGTATCACCTCTAGTTTGGTATGAAGGACGTACGAAACAGGAAATTCTGGTTACACCATGTGCTAGGGGAATTTTTTCTTAATTTAGCAGCTGGTTTTATCCACTTTTTCGGTATCAGGGCCCGGCTATTTTTTCAGCAGAAATTCGCCGTTCTTTCGCGCAGTCATTACACAACTTTCCTATACTATATACATTACTCCGTATATACGTATGTATCGGTGTGATATACCAGAATATTATAGATTTTATTTTAATGATGTTAGCTATACATGGGGTAGATAAATGGGATTCAATATGGCGGTATGCGGGCCTTAGCAACGTCAGCGCAGCAGAGGTTGGCAAGGTCAACAACTATACACGGGCCTTGATGACGTCAGGACGCCGGCTAGATGGCTGAAGAACCTAAGATATAATTGGTGCAAGAACGAATGACTGACGGAGGTCGCGGCTACTCGGATTTGTAGAGACGCACGGGTTGGCTATTAAAGATTAGATAGTCTAATTTTTACTGCCGTGTTTTGGAAAAATAGAAGGATGGACGCCTACCGAGCCATAAAGGGTTCAAGAAGGCATTAAATAGAACATTCTGACTCGGGGTGTTGTGGAGTGAAGATCGTACATTCTGACTCGGGGTGTTGTGGAGTGAAGATCGTACATTCTGACTCGGGGTGTCGTGGAGTGAAGATCGTATATTCTGACTCGAGGTGTCGTGGAGTGAAGATCGTATATTCTGACTCGGGGTGTCGTGGAGTGAAGATCGGATATTCTGACTCTGGGTGCCGTAGCGTAAAGATCGTTTGTAGACAATATAGTGGGAAAGTGAGACTTGTATATTTCTTCTTGTGAGAGAAGTGATAGTTTGTTTTCGGACTTTGAAATAATTTACCAGAAGTGATTTCGCGGAGGACTTGTTCAGATTTTCGGACATTGCAGTTGGACTTCAATAGTTTACATAACCGGTGGGAGAGATTAGGAACCGGGAGCGTCGGACAAGAACTAACAAATAGTTTAGGCAGTGTGGACTGGACGTGTCAGCGGCGGCGCAAGACCGGAAGAGAGAAGCGGAACTTGGATTTAACAACGGCCAAGTGAGAAGCGACCACGGAGCATTGGCATGCAAAAACGGTAAAAAAATACTGCAGTATAAAAGAGACAATTTATTCAAAAAAAAGGGTCATGACCATCAAATTAATTGTTTTATTTAAAGTTAAATAAATTGTTGAATTTTGTTCTTTGGAAACGAAAGAGTTTCATTTGTCAATCATAATTTTTAATGAGTTGGAAGCATAATTATTACATTTCAGATTCCACGCCATACTGTATGGTTGGCAGATCAGGTAATCGGCTATCGAGGCGATAGCGAGGATTTGTATCCGGACCCATCGACCCAAGCTAGCTGGATTTTATATAATTTTGTTAAAATCAGATAGAAAAACTTTGGTAGTAATTCATGTAACCTGTTTCTGGCGCCCAAATCTTAATAAATTTGGAACAGGACATAATTACAGCCACAATCTTGATGAGACGTGAGAATGGTACATTTCAACGGGAAAGTAAAAGGAAATAGGAGCCACCAAATTTGCGAGTTAACTGTTACAATGAAGGCCACGACAAAGAACTCATCATGTATTTTTAATAATAATTCAAGCACCAAGGAAAAAAACATTAATTTCTAATTTCGGAATTTTGTGCATTCAGACTTACATCATGTAAAAAAACAAACAAAAAACAAACAAACACCAAGAATAAAATAGGAATCAATTCTAATTTTCCTAATGATGATTTTTTTCTATAATTTTATTGCGGAATATTCAGTTGACTATTTTATATTTTCGCGAAAAGTTGCTGCGTGAGAAATAATTGAGAAAGACGTCCCAGTACTGTTTGGATGCATTAAACATTCAACAAATTTCTGACGTTAACACGGAATATGCGAATGAGATTTTCTATGTTGTTGCCGTGTGCGTCTTCCGTGGTATCAATGGTGTTGCATTGGTATAAACGGGCTAGTTGCAAAGAGGTGGGCAACGCCAGATTGGGGAGATAGCAGAGGGGGGTGGGAGTGTCGAGTTGGGAATGTAGTGGGAGACGAGGGAGGTGGTGGAGGCCGGGGAGACGGTGGCAGCGGTGGCGGCGGAGCGTGGGGGTGGCGGGGGAGGCGGGGAGGGCGGGGTGTCGGGGCGGCGGGGGAGGGGGCAGCGGGCCGGCAGCGGGGGCGGTGGTGGTGGAGGGAGCTTTGGGGAAATTAACCTAGGGCCACGCGAAGCGCGCCACCGCCTGCCATGGGCCCCCGTGCGCCTCGTCTCCGCGCCCTAGGGAAGAGCTTGCGTGCGGTGGCTGTGGCGAGAGGGTGCTGCGTTCTCATTAAAATAGACAGCGCCGGCGAGGGATGGCAGCCATAATATATGCCTAGATAAACAAGGTCACTGCCCAGCACTCGCTCAATACCCTACAAAGAAAATATTGTTGTTTGAATATTAATTTAATATGAGATTGAATTCTTAATATGAGTTTAATGATAGTGTTGATAGATTGATTTTTCTAATGAAATACAATGATTCAATTATTTTTATAGTGTATTACATATACTTTACTTAATAAAATATTTACACTTTGTACGTTCCTCTCGGTGTTTATTATCCAGTTCAGCAATGTAAAAAAGCATAAAGCATGGAAAAGGGGTTTTAATAGCACGTTATTACTATTAAAACTTATATCAATAACGATCATTTCAACATATTAAAGGCTGCATTTGCTTGTATCTTTTGTAAAATTTAATTAACGAGAGGGAGAGGTATTGCCGCTATTTACTCTCATTACATCTCGTGTTTATTCAAACAATAAAGTCATACAATTATGGATTGCAATTGCTATAGAAAGTATGCTTTAATTTCAATCCGAATGCTGTTTGTTTTCACACAATGTTTCACTTGTTTCACGTAGAGGCGCCGTGATGAAATGACCCTCAGATGTAACATTTATTCACAGAAATTGAATGTGGATAGTCTGAAATATATCATGGATTTATCACGAAATGTAATTATAAAATTTAATAAGTAGGAACGATGTCATTTCGTATGTTAATATATTTTCTAAAATTCTCGAATTGCGAAAATAAGAAAATGCTTCTCTATTTCTCTTATCTTTATTTTAAAAGGTTCCTGACTTTCAGTCAAATAGACATATTTTTCAAGTGATGAAAATGTTGAAATAAACATATTTATTGCGTTGGATTGAAAAATACAATGACCTGCCTTGAAATTTTTCAGATATTTTTTTTCCCTCAAAAACGCTGCGCAAAACACACGAAAAGAAAATCAAAACATTTTTAGGGTAAAAAATAATTAAATTCCATGACACTAACCGACGAAGATGTGGGTGTTCCGCCTACATGAAACAGGTGCGATCTCAACATGCCCTCAACTCTCTCGCGCAGCAAGCCCGCCCACACCGCCTCACCGCCTTCATGGAAATTTTCAATTTTTTTGGCGAAAATGTGGCGTCTACGTGTTCGCTTTTGCAAGGCCTGCGTCAGGCAGCATCGCTCCTTGGACTTTCCTTTGAGTTCCGTCGCCTGCTGCGCTGGTGCGGAGCAGAGGCCTACCGCCGCCTGCTTGTGCGGGAAGAACAGAGGGTTGGGATGGAGGAGGGAGGAGAAAAGGCGGAGGTGACGTCGAGTCGACGACGACCCCAAAGCTCGTTCGACCGGTATCAGGCCGCCGGTCGCCGTAACGATAAAAGGAAGACCCGAGAAAATGAAGACCCTTAGCGGAGATGCAGCACGGGGCCCGGCCGCCGCAGGCGACATGGGCGGGCCGATCGGACAGAAGCTCAGATAAGCAAAGGGACTCGCTGAATACGGATTATCGACGGTCGCTTGGGCAAGGAGAAGATAAAGAAGAGACGGAATATGATTATGGGGACTTTGACTGTCCCTGCCTGTAGGGTGTCAACCCTCCGGTTGATGCTTCCTCAGTTGCCTTTAAGATGCTTTTGTAACGTGCGGCGGAAAACGTCAAAGATTAGTCTATTTATGGTAGATAATAATAATAAAAGGAGTTAATAATAAAATGCATTAAACAAACCGTTGGAGATCACAACACATATCGGCAAAGAAATTCACCTGACTTTCGGAACAAATGTGCTACGTCAATGGAGGAAAAACTGAATTCTCAACCTCACTAAATAATGTAGCGGATTGTAGTCCAACTGCATGACAGAAACTAATGCTTAGAATTCAACCACTGATATCTGGTTTATAAAATATTAATTTCAGAAATAGCAACCATCAATTAGAAAAAATATTTAGGTTCCACCGTCTCAAATTCTTGAAACAAAACTGATTTCCAAAAACAACGTTAATGCCACAGTAACGAGACGGTCACGTACACCAGAATTCGAATGTTTTGTTAAAGTATTTTTCGCATAGCTTTGGAACTCGCAGAATTTTATCGCGCAGGAAAGTGGTAAAAACGCTCGTCGTCTGCACGCTAATCCTCGGCACGCGGCAAGAGAAGGCCTGTCTTTTGTTAATTTCGCATTCCAGAGAGATGTCGTGGTGTCATCAGGCAGCACCATAGCCTGACGCCGCTATTGGACACCCACGCATCATGCGGTCTTTGGGGGCCTATCGCCGTAAACAAGACGCGCGTACCACGTAATCCTCCCTGTCTACGTGGATCTCAGGCAAATGTCGAACATTGATTCGTATCGGAGAGAGCATGGAAAAAGGACGCTTTCGCTGCAGAAAGAACGTGGGAGTTGCGTTCGCGTTGGAGAAAACAACCAGAGAAGACTTGGTTGAGCGCACGTGTTGAGCGAGTATGACAGCACGCACTTTGTGCCGTTGTCACACCACCGCCAGCTATCATGCCGTCGCCGAGTCGAGGCAATACATGACCGGTGGACTTTCATCGCCGCTGCTACGCCGGCCGCGAATGCACAGCTCGGGTGAGGCAGCAAACAGGACTTTTGCCGCTAGACGAACTATTGTTAAGAAGCGAAATGGCTACAAACGGACATCAGCCTATGGCGGACACGCGCACACACGCCGCCGCCGCCGTCTGGGGACGCCGTTGCTGAGCCGCCCAGGAGCAGGCACTTGCGATCCCCGCGGCGACCTGACCCCGCCCTGAGCTGCGAGCGAACGTCAACGCCCCCGCCCCCGCCGCTGCCGGGGCAGCCCGGGCCGAGCGGGGGGCCGTTGACGCCGCCCCGGGAGCTGACCGCTGAGGAATGCCCCCGCCTGCCCCGGGGTTCCGCGTGGCACAGCAGCTATGCGGCGAGTCCGTGTTGAACGACGAGGCTGATCAACGCCGGCCATGAATTTAGAATAAGTTCTAGAATTAAGTTAAGATCCAAATTCTTGTAACCAGAGGTTTCACCTCGCGAATTCCCGTTCTCGTAAATTGATTATTAATCCCAAATTCTTAAAGGGTTTTACGTGTTTCCATGTGTAATGCATGCACAAGCCTGATCATGCTTGCGTCCCTCCCTACCTCGTTTCACAGCAGCCGGGTAAAGCTGACGCGAGTGGGGAAGCTAGTGAATGGGTCAACCCTGAGACGTTCCCGCCCCTCCATGTGAGATCTTGGCGCTCCTGGGGGTATGAGTTGACCAAGGAGGGGGGTTACACTACAAACTCCTGGAGCATCCCTGGGCTGACCTATTTCTTCAGAACTGTCAATTGGTCACAAACTGATCTTGATAATATATACGGAAAGGGACGCACTACGCTTGCTAAATACAGAATGCAACACCGTAAAGAAGCAATTGAACGCCTCTTCAGTCCAGAGAAAATGCTGTTCGTGGTTTATAAGATGTGAAAGCATTATGCAGCCGTTACAGAACATGTCTGAAAAAGTAGTACGTCATATCCCAATATAAAATAAACTAACTATTGATACTAAAAACAGCACGTACTTTCTCGCCCGTATTTTCCTGCGAAATTACGCGAGAAGTACTCAAATTTTCGAAAAATTGTACATCACCTTATTTCAAAATCTATCTTTAAGGAACAGATTTCATTGAAGGGAAAATCTCTACCTTTAATATTTTAGTTCTAGAAAGACTCCGAAAAACATTTGAACTTTTGAAAGTTTCGAAAAATTAGGGTTATCAACGAACGTGAGACCTGCACCATTCACTGAAACGTCCTTCACAGTATTCAACAAGAATTTTTCATCAAAAATGTTGGAGCAATTTTTTTGAAAATTTTGAAAATATTCCAGGAGCTTCATGTAATGTACCCTCCAAAATTAAAATATCGGTTTCAAATTCAAGAGACCGCGACATCAGTCAGATTCATTGAGGAATATCAATTTTGGAGAAAATCGGTAGAACGATTTAAACTGGACGGACGGACAGACGTTTTGCCGTTAGTCGATTTCTCGGTATCAAGGACCCCCAAAACATGCATTCTGGCTACACCACGAGTTAGAGGATTTTTATAAATTTAGCAACTGGATTTATCCACTTTTTCGTTACCAGGACTCTGTAATAAGGGTTTTTCTGCCGAGAATTCGCCGTTTTCCGCGCAGAATTACGTGACTTTCTCTCTCTCCTCCGCAATGAGAAAGTAAAAGTTCACGTTACAAAGGTAATGCTTTCCTAAACCTAAGTAACAATACATATTAACCTGTCAGACAACGAAATATTTAAGAGATGGAAGACTAAACCTCTCCAAAGTGGATATCCCTATGCTCTTCAAAGTACCGACTAAGTGACGACACTTCAGTGCGGTGGCTCAGAGAATATATGAAAAGATTGAGGGCGGTGGCTCTATATGTAAAGATTGAGGGCTTCATTCAAGCAATTCGTGGCCATGTTATTTCAAGAGATAACTATAAAAATTATAGAAAAAACTGGATGATAGTAACGAATGTATAGAACGTCATCGACCATCAGAGACAGTAGATCAACTGATCACTGGGTGCAGAAATGTGACCATCATACAGAATCTACACCGACACAACCTGACAGCAAATATTATACACTATGCACTGGACACCAAACATGGGCTTCTGCTAGCATCCCTTATTATGAATACAAAGCCAAAATCACCATAGAAAATAACCAGTTCAAAATGTAACACCACTTTCCAATACATACTGATAAAACGATCCCGGCAAATAAACCAGACATTCTACTATAGAAATTACAGGAAAAGAAAGCAATCATCATTGATGTTACTATACTTTTCACAACATCAATAAAGCAGAAATAGATACTACTTAATAATTCATTGATCTCACAATAAAATGTAAAGAATTATTCAAACTCGACAAACTTGAGTGTGTATTGAGATTATAGCAAATGTAATGACAGCAACTATGCTAAATGCTATGGATCTGGTATGGCCAAAGGCTCCTCAAACCTTAAACTTCGGAAGAGAAAAACGAATTAATAATAACAATAATTATTATTATAATAAATCTCTAAAAAACTTCTGCATTTCTGCCAATAAAATTTTCAAACTTTCCCTACGAAAATATGTTCAGGGAAATTGATGAAAATGCCAATAAACTGCGTGCTTCTTACAGAATATGAACACTTATTTTAACATAAGACCTTTTCTTTAACGCTTAAAAATTCTATTTCTCTAGCTTAGAATATGATTTATTCTATTTGAAATTACGCATATCGTTTGAGCAACTCTTGAATGTATATGAATACTTTTCAACTAGCATGTAATTTAATTTGAGCAACATAAAGTTTTATACCAAGTTTTAATAATGTTCTTGCTCTCTCAAAGTTTACACAATGCGGAACAATCTCGTTACTTTTCATTATTACTTTTTGTAACATTTTATGACTTATTATTTTTAAAACAGTAAGTTTAGGCAAAGATTCTCTAAGATAAAGTAGAAATTTGTGGCAAACACAGTATAAAGTACCCGTCAGATTTCCTCTTTGGAATACTTTACCTAAAGAATGCGAGAGCAAGTTTTCACTTGAAAGGACGGAAGTCACTGATTGTTGGTTTCTGTCCCTTTATCCCAAGACATTCGCGGCACGTCCGATGCCGCTTTGAGTCCCCGTCTCTCGCCCCAACCAATCTCGACCGTGAGTGGGTCGAAACTCCATTTGATATCACGGGGGCCCGACAACATCTCTCTCGCCAGCTGTGCGATTGAGTTTGAGGAAACCGCAGTCGCCTATCGGAGAAGGGACGTATCCTAGCTCTTGGACGCGCAGTGGGTGAACATATGGATGAGGCGGGACATGACATGAGAGAAAGATCCAAATTTGACTTTACGTTTGGGGCTATTATTGTATTAACGAGCTATGACTTACGTCTCATTACTGAGAGACATTCGAGCACCTACTGTTTTAAAAATTATTAAAGATCTGGTTTAAAATTTGACCTTACGATTATGCCAGTTACTGTATTATCGAACTACGATGGGCAGTATGACTTTTAGAAAGTGAAACATTTTTATCTGCAATTTATTTACATCTCTTACTCAGAAGTTTTTATACTTACCGGACCATCCCATTCACAGGCTCTCCGTGTCATTGATATTTCTAGTTTCTCCCGCCTTTCAAGTGCATGTTCAGTAAATAAGTAGCACGTAACTCTTCTTAGATCTCTCAAATCACTTTTACCTAGCTGTCTCTCTCTCCCTGTCTTTCTTTCTCCCTGTCTCTCTCTTTTTCCCTGTCTCTATTCTTGAATATGTGTGACCCCAAAGAATATTTTATACTTGTAATATTCAAAGTTACATTTGGATTATCTTTATACATGGATGTACATGTATTTGAATTGGATTTTGTACATTGGGTGTACGTGTATTTGGAATAATTAGAAGCACTGCAGTACTAAAAAATACATATTTATGTAGAGACATTATTGATCTTTACAAATGGTGAGAAGTTAATAGCGGGTAAAATACATTCTGTTTTGAGCTTAAAATAACGATCAAGTTTGTGTTCAAAGATTTAAATTATCTTATTTCAGAATCAAAGGATTTTAGAGAATCGAGATTTTCATAATCCATATTCTTAAAATTGCAGATTAAAAAATTTAATCTGCAAATTAGTTATTATTGTAATAATTCTTAGATTCATATTTTCAATAGCGCATTCCAGCGACAACCGTGTGTTTGGAATTATACTTTTTATTTCGTGTATTGGTTAATGCTGGCGCGAATTTCTTGAAACAAGTCGAAGTATCAGTTGTAATATCAAGCATGGATTATTATAACTTTACTGATTTACTGGTGTGGTGCAATTGTCATTGAAATGCGAGCAGCAATGAATAATGTCTCATCTGCCAACATTTTTATAAGCCAAAATATTAACCGCTTTCCATGTTTTAAGATCTAGTATATGATAGCCAGAATTCGACTACATAGTAAGTTCTCTTGGCGCTGGTGCTCCCAGGGGAGGAACGCAGAGTTTTTGCCCAGGGCGCGCCGCAGCGACGTATCGCCCATCGCGCGTTGCCTTGACGCCACTGCCGGACACTGTGCGCGGCCGTCGCGGGCTTCGCCGTCCCCGCCGGGCGCAGGCATTGTCCGGCGGCCCCGTCTGGCCAAGACAAAGAGCAGCGACGGCCGCCCGCCCCCGCCGCGCCCCCGCCCCTGGCGTCGCCTGCGCTTGCGCTCCGCCGCCTGCGCGACCGCGCTCGCTTATCTCCCAATTACGCGAGGCCTGCCGCCGGACGCCGCAGCCCGCCCGCCCCCCTCCACTCCCAAACCCGCGCCGGCCCGCACCCGCTCGTCCCATGCGGAGAGGAGGTCACCGTCACAAAGGGAGGGCACTAAACGCTGATAGCATTACGCAGCTTAACGTACGAGGCCGCGTCCCTAGGGCCGTCACGCCGCCCCGAGCTTTCCCCTGCTCCCCCTCCCACCCACCCCCGGCCGCGCCCCGCCTCCTCCTTCCCGCGCTCCACGCCACGACTCACGCTACCCCACTCCCACTTGCCATCTCCCATCTGCCCGTGCGCTTGCTCAGTCAGCGGGAATTATGTGGTGGGGGCGCGGTACCAGCCACACGCTCGGGGATCCCTCTGCGGGGAACGTTGCTGTGCTCGCTCTTCATTTTGAAGCGTTTTCTCTCAGCTTTGTAGCTTTCCCCACCTCTGCAGCATCGAACTGTCGATTGGTAATGAAGTCATATTAGGGTCGTAACCATAAGTTTTGAATTCCTGATGTTCTATGTTAGCTGTCATCATGACAATGTGGACTACGAAGTGCATCATTGAATTATCTAGCTCTCTTCATTGCCCATTCAGCATCTTTCGCTCCATCATTACTAAAAGAAGTTGCTTTGCCTTAATTAGCTACTTTTACAGCTTTTCAAATTCGAAAAACTTAAATGAAAATACATATGAACTTAAACGGAGACATTGGACAGCAAATTACTAACGCGCATGTAGAGTCGCGAGCCTACCTATAAAGAGAGATGAATTGTGATGAACATTAAGAACAGACACGCAATAGTTTTAATGGAAAATTGAAGCAGACAAGTTTCCCCATCTTATGCAATATCGCTGACAGTACCATAAAAATTAAATTTTAATGATAAGAAAAAGAAGGAACTTGATGATAAGTTAGACTTGCCTAGAGGAAGTTTGCGTGTGGAAGTTTATTAAACATTCGTAATCCCCTGGCGCCCTCTCTGTTCACTGTCCTGACCGCGCTTGGCCACCTCGACCGCGTCCGCTCCCTCCTGCGAGCGTCGCCCGCGCCGCCTGCCCTTAACCGCCCACGCGGCGCGGCCGTTGACTGCCCCGCCCCCGCCCGCGCCTCCCACCCCTCGCGCTAATTGTGTAATTAGCCGCGCGAGCGCTGTCTGAACGCTGGAGTGCATCGCGCTGGGCGACTGGGAGCACGCCGCCTGTGGCGCGCGGTCGACAGCCTCTTGAGTGTGCTCGCGCGCGCGGCAGACATGCTCGGGGAGTCGCGACGCCGCCGTTCAAAGGGCGCGTGGCCAACAGCTCCGTCGCAAGGGGACACGGGAAACGGGTTAGTGGCGGGGTGCAGTTGCGACGGAATAAAAGACATTGGTGCTCAATCTATATACCCTGGCCCGAAAAATTCTAATTATTATACAAACAGAATTATGTGTTGGATTCAGGTTTGTCCGAGTTTTATTGCAGACAGTCTCATGCTGTGTAATTTTTGTAGGATGTTAATTATTTTTTAAAACGGTTAAATCAGTTATTATAGTCTTTGTCGATCTATTCATATGACCTCACCTTGACGTAAGATTGTCATTATTAAAGCATGAACCAAACTTTATAGCATTATAAAATCATCTGGCAGATAAATATCAATAAAATTAATGTTATGCGCACATATTAACTCGATGAACATCAATCACTTTTCGCAATTAGAGTACAGCGATCTGGCCTTTCTTACTGCTTCAAACATTATTTCTTATTCCATTCCGCTCTACTGTAACATCAGACACACTAGCGTCAATCATTTCCCTCAGCGATCTGCAGTGCTATCAGATGAAAACTTGATTAAATTTCGAACTCAATATTGATGGCCGTTAGACGTCACTATTGTAACCTAAACTAACTAAAAGTTCTGGAGGGCAGAGGTTCAATTTCTAATCAGATCATATTATTACATTAAAGCAGGCAATTTTGTGCGCTTGTGATTTTATTGTTTTTAAGTTTTCCTCCCTGTACTATAGCATAGGTAAGAAAAATTTGCAATCATCTCAATACAATTTCAAATTGATACTCGTAAAATTCGTGTTAAAAGTTCTTTTGAAGCTATAACTTTTAGTCCAGTCAACTCAGTGCATCAACCTGCTGTCACTGCAGTCCCTCTGACCGGGAGGTCCTAGGTTCGAGTCCCGACGGCGGCAGGATTTTCGACACTAGCTTGTCA
Source organism: Acheta domesticus (assembly GCA_031308135.1). NCBI lineage: Eukaryota > Metazoa > Arthropoda > Insecta > Orthoptera > Gryllidae > Acheta > Acheta domesticus. The sequence goes on along the minus strand of JAHLJT010009436.1, from coordinate 91,829,570 downwards.
GCGAGGTCGAATTCAGTCGCTGTCTGGAGGAGAATTATAGCGGCCGGCTGCTCTGATCGATAGTTTTCCGTGGTTTCTCGGATCAACACCAGGCGAATGCCGGAGCAGTACCCTAACAAACGGGCCACGGACCGCGCGCGATCTTTCCTTCCTCATCCCTATCATCTCCCTCTTACACACACACTTACACTGACATGCACTACACTACCACACATGCCGGGAGACCGGTCGAGAGCTTACAACTTGTCCCGGCTGGAGCGGTGCCCCGCTGGTGGGAGAAAACCCCGCTAGTCGCTGGTTGGGGGGAAAACCCCGCTAGTCGACGGTAGGTCGGCGCCAGATCTCGCCATCCAGCGGGAAAAAGATCATCGCCACATCCCGGGGGAAAACACGCACTACACTTACGGGACTAATGATCTGAGGAGTTGACGCGCCCGGAAACACGAATCAATCAATCAATAGGTCCAGTCAAATGGTGCTCAAAAAGACCCGATTCAGGAAAAAATTCCGGAAGATTTTTTCTTCCGGTTCTGTGTGTTTTCGAGGGTGCTGAATTCGAATTTAATGTTTGCCACCTCAAAAAAGGCCGGCTTCACAAAGAAAATTGCAAAAAAAAACTAAAAATTTCGTCCCTTTTTTAGTTCTTCGCTTATACCTTCAAAACTATGCGTTCTATAGAAACAATTGTTATTTATAAAATTAAAGTAAATAAAAGTCTCTACAAAATACATCTATTAACTTTCAATTTGTGAAAAACAGTTCACGGTGCTAGAGCGCACTGAAAAATGATTACTTTTTGTGCCAAAGCGGGAGAATAGCTCTTTCCAGCCAACATATCTCGCGCCGGCACTCTAGTTCCACTTTATCATGCTTAAAAACAACTATTGTAAACAAATAAAACATGGACCTATTTATTCCATGAATATAGGAGTGTTAATCATGTAACAATGCCAATCATTTGTTCACAATAGCATTTTTCAAGCATGGTAAAGTGAAACTAGCGCATCGCCGCGAGACAGGATGGCTGGAAAGAGCTATTCTCCGGCTTTGGCCAGAGGCCCAAAAAGTAACAATTTTTTAGCGCGCTCTAGCGCCTAAACCGTTTTTCAAATGTAATTATTTATATTTTACCTCTCTAAGATAAAAATAGTCCAATACATTCCACACATGATGTCAAAGTTTGACAATTATCTCGAAAGCTACTCTGCTCTTTGGAAAATGAATGAAACAGTTGATCTTTGAAGAAAGGTTTGTTACCTTAAGCAAGTTTATTTGGATACAATTTAATGTCAGTTAATAACACACTTTAAAATTGTTTTGGAAATCAAAAAACTAATTTTTAAATCGCAATTTTATTTACAAAGATTTAATGAAGTATAACAGTATTGTTTAATGAATGAATGAATATGCACTGTTAATTTATCAAGTTAGGTTTGCACAAAACATTGTAGTGATGAAGACGAGCTTATTTCAATTAAGTTTAAATTGTTGGTAACTCGACTAAAAGCTGAAATGAATTCATGTTTGAGAATAAAAGAAGACAAACGTAGTTGCGAGCTGCCGGACTTCCTTGTACTTTACTCAATTAAGCGCCCAAAGAACATAAAGTTTGCATCCAAGGTAAAATGAAATACGGCGAAAGACAGAAAAATGTAATGCTGCAATATATTTTCATTATATCAAATATTACGTAAATTATTGTTACTAAAATAATAAATATATCTGAATATTAAAAGACATTAAGTTAATTAATAAAAATATATTCATAATCTCAATACACTTTCCAAGTTGCCGAGAGAAATTACACTTTTATTTAGATATGTATTTTTAGTAGATTGATATTATTAAAACATCAATTTAGTGCAATTTCATAAATAACTAAGTCTTTTTGAAGAAATAAATTGTTTATATACTAGAAATATTAAAAAACTCTCTCGGATGTTTTTTGTACGTTCCTTCTCTCGAGCAAGCTATCAACTCGAAATGAAATTTACGAGAGAAGGGATCACGAGCGACCAAACTTGGCACAGTGTTATTTGCGTGAGCGCGGAGACTAACGCAACTCGCAACTTGCCGGCCGCCGCCCGCGCTCGCGCGCTCCGCGAGCAGCTGCTCGTGGCGGGGAGGCAGGGAGGGGGGTAATATCCTCCGGCGCTCGCGCGCCGCCAGGAATCGCAGGAGGCGATGGTGATTTGATGTTGGTGGTGGTGGAAGTGGCGATGGTGGCAGCGATGGCGGAGGTGGTAGTACGGGAGGAATTGGCGGCGACGGTAGCGATGTAGGAGATGGTGGCGGTGATGATGGCTGCATGAGAGGTGGCGGTGGCGGTGGCAGTGGCGGTGGAGGTGGCGGTGGTGATGTTGGAAGCATCGGCGATATCGACAATGACGAGGTGGTGGAGTTGGCGGCAGTGGCGGGAAGGGCAGACAAGAAAGGGGGCGGGAGTGGATCAAAATGCTTCAAGAGGAAGTGACGGAGGCCAAGATACCAGCAGAGCATCGTGAGCGTGGGCGTAAGTGGAAAAGGAAGCTACGGCACAGGAGAACCTTGCTTGTGAAGGCGAAGGAAGGGGAGACAATGTTCAGAGATCTTGGAGTCAGTGGAGATTTCCGAAGCAAGGGCGGAGAAGCACGTGAAAGTGAAGTGCTAATGAACAAGACGTGAGTCGAAGGTAGCAGTAGAACAAATAGTCCAGACACCACAGAGACAGTGCGTTGGTGCACACGGTGTACACAATAAGAAAAGTGATTTCTGCGACAACGTACAGTACGTGGAAACCTGAAGGTAGAGACTCTCGTGAAAATTTTTTTATCAGATATGCGGGCAAGTGATGTATGAAGTGAGCATGCAAAGTGCAGCTGGGGAAAATTACTTTCCAGGAGCAGGACTTCGTTGAAGGTGATGGCGATGAAATGCAAGAGAGCAGCAGGAGCGGAGATAATCACAGTGCAGCGATGCTGGAGGCGGCAGAGGCAACTGCTTATTCAGTTGCGCTGTTTCCCCGCGCCTCACGGCAGCGCTGCTTCTCGCACCCACGCCCAACTTGTCTCCTCCGACGCACACACCCTCTGCCTCTTCCGAAAGCGAAATTGCGTCGTTTGGAAACACTTGGGCAATAGCAGCACCCGAGAGTTGATAAGAACTTAAGCTGGGGTATTTTCATGAGCACTTAGATAAATTAAATGATAAACGTTTCTCTGTAAATTTCCCTAATAATGCTCGTAGATTGATGAAATTAAGCCAGAATAAACTAAGCTATATCGAACCGAGCACTCTTATGTTTTCCGTAAAGAAAAGTGGAGAGTTTATTAATCAATGGAAATTGTTTAAAGGCAAACTCAAGTGTGAGAATTTAGAAAGAGAATCACTGAAATTCGGCGGAGAAACGGAACGTGGTAATATTTAAAATTAAATACATGTTGACTATATGAATTGTAATAACAAAGGAAATGAACTGAAATGCAATGAAATAACGTATATCATTCTTCAATTAAATACCTGTAAAAGTTTGCACTTGTAATATGCTTCACAGGTAGAGGTCATGCTATTTGAATCATGTTATTGATTCCAAACACAACATTGCCCACTACTTCTGCTCCCGCTGCCACCTCTGATCACAAGTGACGTGCACATACCGTGGATTCCGGGCTGCAGCAGCTCAACAGCAGGTATCGATTCCCTTTGCCGATTGTACAAGGGAAGGCGCGCCCTCGGCGTTCCGTGCTGGTGGGCGGGGAGTTTAGGGGACAAGCATCAAAGCGAACGTCCACGGGGAGCTGGAGAATACCCTGGCCGTGGGAGGGAGAATACTCTTGTGGAGGGATGCGTTGGTTGGGGAGGAAAATATAGTTGTTGAGCGACCGAATGTGTTCGTTTTTAGGGGAAGGGGATATATGAACAGATGGAGAGAGAGAGGGAAAAAGCGAAACAGGGAGTAGGTAGGTAATGGCGGGGTCCTGATGGACGAGTAAATGAATTTTTGAATTGAAAAAGTAGGCAGAAACATTCCGAGGTGTACTACAAATGTTGTCAGGTTGGCAACAGCTTTTTCCAAGTCGTGACGTAGATGTTGTAGCGGCATACAGAGAGTACGTCGCTAACAGTCGTGCAATATTTCATAGGCTCTGACGAAGTACCTCAGGTCGCTTCTTGTATTTGGGAGATCTCTTATATACAAATCGCAGCTGGGAAAAGCATATAAATTGTGTACTGGAAAAGGCAAACTTTGTTAAGCGCATATTTAAAAAAAATTAGTTCAAGTGCAAAAGCGTTAGCTAACAAATCTCTTATTCTCCCTATTTTATACTATGGAGTAGCTTGCTGGGAACCTTACAGAGAGGGTCAAAGTATGGACACAATTCAAAAGTAGACAGAAAAATTTTCATTCGGTAAACAAAGCACGTTCGATGGTTTGATTTGGGAACCTTTAGAAACACATAGAAAAGGCCAGGCTTTCCGCTCTATTTAAAGCTTACATAAGAGAACCGGCAAGGGGTGAAATTCAGAGAAGAATCGAGAATCCATTCCACTATGGCAGAGGGGATCATCCTTACAAAATCGAACGAAAGAAGCATAGGATACACGACAAAAAACACTCTTTTATGAATCAGACGATCAAGGATTGGAACCCTAGACAGGCATTGAAACCTTTCCTCCTTTAAAAATGTTTAGAAGCAGGTTAGATCGAAAATAATTTAGTTTACATTAACAATACTAGCTAGTTCCTGCTGGAGAAGAAATAATTCTGGAAATATTCCTCTCCCCCTCTCCCTTTCCCCCTTTCTTATCCTCTCTCTCTTTTCCCCCTCTCTTTTTCCGCCTCTTTCTTTTTCCCACTCTTTTTCCTCATCTCTCTTTTCCGCCCTATCTTTTCCCCTCTCTCAGTCTGTCTCTCTTTTTCCCTTACTCTCGGTCTCTTTCCCCCATTCTCTGTCTCCCTTTTCCCTTCGTCTGTCTTTTTCCCTCTCTCTTGTTCCTTCTCCCTCTTTCCCTCTCTCTACTTTTCCTTCTCTCTTTCCCCCTCTCTTTCTTTTCGCTCTCTCTCCATCTGTTTTTCCTTTCTCTTTTTCTCTCTCCTTTCATCAACTTGTACCGCCCGCTGCTCCTGTCCTCCTAAACCTCGCTCCAAGTCACACGGCAATGCCCAACAACAATGAAGCTCAAGTGGATTGGGAAATGCATTTTACTTTGCGTTTAACTGAAGCGCTATCTTGTGCCTCAGCGCCATCTAGTGGAGCTACAATATTTGTACTATAGCTATGTTCTTCCCGTAAGTGTAAACAATAAGTTGACAAAGTTTTATCGCAATCGGATGAACGGTACGGCAGCGCATTAAACAAGAACCATCAAACATTGATTTTTATATATTAGGTGATCTAGTTTGTATCTGCTATTTTGAATAAAAAATGTATTTGTAATGTTGGGTTCAGTGAAATATTCAGTGAGAAAATCGGGTAAGAGAAAAGTGAAATGGGCCATCACGCAGGACGAGGCCGAGAAGAACAGGACAGCGGCGCGCGTAAGAGAGACAGAGACACACACACACACACACACACACACACATACAGACAGATACAAAGAGAGACACAGAGAGAGACAACACAGAGGCACAGAGAGAGAGAGACAAAGAGATACAGAAAGAAATGAAGACAGAGAGGCAAACGCAGAGGAGAGAGAGAGGCAGAGAGACTGAGAGAGGCAGATAGAGAGACAGGCACAAAGAGACAGACGGGCAGATAGAGACAGACGGGGGCATACGCAGACAGAAGCAGAGACAAATGGAGACAGACTCAGAGAGAGAAACAAACAGAGGAAGACAGAGAGAGTGACAGAGACACACCCAAAGATAGAAAGACAAACAGCGAGAGACAGAGAGACAGAAACAGAAAAAGACAGAGATGGAGAGACGGAGAAAGACAGAGAGACACAGAGATAAAAGTCAGAGAGAGACAGAGACAGACTGTGACAGAGGCAGACAGAGACGCAGAGAGAGAAACAGAGAGATAAAAAGAGGGACAGAGACACAGAGAGACGCAGGGAGAGACGGAGAAACGGAGTGACAGGGACAGAGAGACGGAGACACGAAGAGGGAGCAGAGAGAGAGAGAGAGGCAGAGACCGACAGAGAGAGAGAGAAAAACACAGAAACAACGTCAGACAGACTAAGACAGGAATAGAGAGAGACGGAGAGGGAGAGAGACGGTGAGACTGTGACAGAGAGGGAGGGAGAAAGGGAGAGGGAAGGCGAAAGAAGATGAAGGGCAGAACGTCTGCCGGATTCCGAGAGTGTTGTATATTATTATTATTGTTGCATTATTATTACAGTATTATTATTGTTATTGTATTATTACTATTGTACTATTATTGTAGTATTGTTGTTGTATTTTTATTATATTATAATTATCATCAAATTATGTCACCAGTTTTTGTATCTATGTACAGAACAAATTTATCTATACTGTATGGGACTACTGAATTAAGGCCCCCCAAAATTTGTTTTTAGGTTACCTTTGCATTTAATAATTTATGTTATAACTGTTTTAAGTTTGGCACCATAGTGTTTAACAAAATTTCGCAAAAGTTGTCCAGAAATATTGTCAAGAAGGAATATTTGTTTTTTGTGTGGATTGTTTCACTCCAGAAACATTACTCAATAACATAGTACGCGTGAGAACCTTTATAATTCGTTAAATTCACAAAAAAACAATTCGTTTTAAAAGATGCTATGCCAAGCTTAAGCTTGGCATAGCATCTTTAGAAGTACAAGCTTCAATCAATTTAGTTCCAAGGCTTCTTCGCCTTGCTGAAGAGAACCGAATAGTTCGAAAAAAAATTGGAAAACTGGGTCTATATCTTATCCCATTTTGCCTCACATCCCCAATCACAAAAGCTTCGCCTTTTGGTTTTGGAAAACGGCAAACTTCGTCTTTGGGGCCGCCGAATCCACCGAGAGCGTTTGCTCGTGAAGTGGTATTGTGAAAAAGGCAAACATATTCTTTGGCTTACGCCTAAGAAGGAATCTGGTCATCTTTTCCAGATTCTGTTTCGACTTCAATTCGTCTCATCAGCTTGGAAAGTGTACGAAAACAGCGACATGGCTGTCTGTGCTATCCAAGGACAGAAAGTGGGTGTTTTGGAAAACTGTTGAAACCATTCGTACCCCACGAAGCTATGCCGGCTTTGGCTCACGCCTTTGCTTTGGCTTTAGCAAAAAAACAATTCGTTAAAAAAGAAGTATTAATTAATGTTTCGTAGAAAGTTTCTGTGCTTATGAGATTCTTATAAAACCTTTAGTTGGTAAAGTCAATAATTGTTGGTTCTCAAATCTGTGTTACTGAGACAACCAACAACTAATGATACTACTAAACATTTTTTCTCGAAGACACCTAATACTATCTGATAAATGATAATAATAATAATAATAATAATAATAATAATAATAATAATAATAAAAGCAACAAATGGAAGCTTTACATGCAACTTCGGAAGATGCAGAAAAGAAGAGAAAAAAGCCTAGTTTTTATGTTAGTTTATGCACTTTATTATTGTGAAAATAAATTTGAATAAACATTTGAATGTAAATGAAACAAGACCAATAAGATTGCTTCTTTAACTTCAAAAACTAGATTTAAATCAGTCTGAATAGAAACCACTAATGCAAGTTTCAGTTTCAGTTTGCCATTTAATTACGCCATTTTTATTAACCTCTTTGGGATAAAATAGAGCATCATTTGTCATAAATGAATTAATCTAGAATAGCATGTTCAGTTTAGAAAGTGGTATGAGTTACGAAACGAATGAAACGAAACTACATCTCAATCGTTTAAGGACGTAATCTCGCCATTAAATTTCGCGCGGTTTCGTGCTCCGCGCCTACTAGCCTATCAGAGTGCCCTTGTACCGAATATCCAGTTTGCTTTTAAGCCGCCCGGCAAGGCGCAAATGTGAAAGGGTCCATACACGTTTGGGATACATGACAGTTTTGTGCGTCTGGTGAACATGAGCATCTACCACAGTCCCAAAATCTGTCATGAACGACACTTGTTGACTCGTTCTCTTCTTTAAGATACAATGTTACGGCCGAGCGTATTTTGAACATGAAAGCCTTATTAGTACATTTTGTTACATCGGTGGCGGTAAAAATGTGTTAAACACGAGGCGCACCAACATGGTCGGGTGAAACTGGTAAGTAGGTCTTTCCGGAACGTATATGAAACATCTCCAAAACTCTCCATTATCAAATCTTTACAACCTGCTGGAGCCCTAAGTTGCCATCAACATTCAACCATGCATACATAAGAAGTTACGTTTAAGGGTAACTAATGTTATGTCCACCGTCAAATTTAATTGTTTGATGATGAGTACTGATTTCTTTGAGATGATGAGTACTCTAAAAGTAATTTCACCATCATCTGTTTTAAAGGCATTCTCTCTTTTGGAAGACATTCCCACAGAACTTAATTGAAGAAACTGTCAAAGAAAGTGCTCTTTTATTGCACATTCCATACGTAAAGGAATTTTCTTTGCGGAAACGCGCGAACATAAAAGCAACATTTCCCTTAGAGGCAGACATAAAACCAGCTGGAAATCTCGCAAGCTCGCAAAACGATTTTAAAATTTGCTACAGTAATAAAAACAAAAAGACTTCTTTTTCATAAAAACTCTTTGTGAAAATGTGCTCTTAAATTCTTTGCAAGAAAGAGGCTTAATTCAATTTTATATTTGAAGAGTACACATTACAGTCAGTTCTACATGTACTGTGAAAGCCAGATAACCATTTCCAATATGCAAGAAATAACGTTTGACGGGATGTACACGTACTTTAACAATATTAATAGTTTCAGAAAAATAGTTAATTCCTTCGAGGAACTATGTACACTTTTGTTTGTATAAGAAGAAGAGCGTTCCGTTTCGCATATTTTTAGAGTATTTCCACAATTAATCTTCAGATAAATGATGCAGTAGTTCGCTGTTTTCTCGTTGAAACACACTAAAAACGTCAGAAAACGTTTTCATGTGAGAGTTTATTTTGATTATTTCATATTTCGTCTATGAAAAGCACCTTTTCAGCAGTAAAAGACAAACTTATCTCCAGTATATCTCATTAGATCATTCAGACAGAACAATTAATATGCTTCCATGGAAGCCCACAATTTACAAGCACCAATTCTCCATCTTTGCGACAGCAAATAATCGACTGTTATTAGCAATACTTTTTCAAAAATGCATACTTGTGAAAACACTCACAAATTACTATTTGGAACGACGATTTTCCAGAACCCCCGTTTAAAGTCGACATTTTATTTGATTCCGTTTGTGCACCTACTTTTTCACCCGTTACCGCGCGCTTATTTGCTCCTCGCCACACGCCTCCCTGCCCCGCTCCGCCCCGCCCCCTGCCAGTGTTTGTCGACCGCCATCCGCTGCGGCGGCGCTGCGCAGTCGCTTCCAGGGGTCATAAAGAAGCCGCGAGCGCTTTCGGCGGTGGCCGCGGGGGCGGGACGGGTGGGGTGGGGGAGGCGCGGCAGGTCGGGGCAAGCCGGTGCACAAGGAGAGGAGATTACTGCGGCGAGGCTAAAAAGAACAAGAGGAGCTCTTTGTCGCCTGCGGAGGGCCCGCCAGCGCCCCGTGTGCCTCCACCTCCCGCGCGACGCCCCCACCTATCCACCTGCCCTCGGTGCGACCCCGCGACCCCTGCCCCTGCTATCTGCGCGATGCGCCGCCCGCCCGAGCAGCTTCCGCGTCATCACCAAGCGTCGCGTCCGTCTCCCCCACGCTGCCCCCTCGGGCTTTGTGCTGGGCTCTGGCGCGGGCCCCACGCCCGCCTCACCTTCGGGCGGCTGGCGCACACCTGTTCTTCGCAGCCGCCAGCGACCTCTGCGACCCCGCGCTTTTTGGCGCTTCCTTTATTTCGCTCTTCCCTTCCCGGCCGCTGCCAACGACGCAGGGTTTCTTCTACCGTTTTCTTCAGCCCTAACGACGACCCGGATTCTTTTCGCCGACTTCTACACTACTTTAGCCATAGAGTAAAGATGTATACATCTTTAGTCTATGCTTTAGCGCAGTGAAGGACCTACAATTCAGGCCTCCACTGCTCAGGGTGTCGTTTCCGACGCTGCCAATACCTTCTGATATTTTCGATGATATGTTCTTGTACACTCGAGTAATATGACGCGTTTATTTTCATTGTTGGAAGTGTGGCAAACAAAAGGTTGGAAAGTGGAGCGAGAAGAGAGTGCCACAAGTGAGAATCTTGGAAGTGACTATGTTTGTGATGAAGCACCTTGTAGAGAAGAAAGAATAGAGATCAAGTTTCCGAGATGGAACAAAGGATCGGAGGAATCACAAGCCGAAGGACGCAGAAAGTTCTCTGACCTCACATGAGAGGTCAGAGTGAGAAAGAAATAGATAAAGTGGAGAGCGGCAACATAGAGGGGCATGTTTGCAGACGAAATACGATATTCTAGTGCAGGTCAGCGCCCACCGGGGTAGGGCGCGTCCGAAGAGTGCAAAGCGACGCGGCTGGGGGAGGCGACAAGAAAAGGGGCGGGGAAGGGAGAGACAGGGAGGGCGGGGTGGGGCAGGGTGGGGTGAGAGGGGACGGAAGTGAAAGGGCGGGGCGCAACGCCTGGAGAAGGCCCCCGCAATAGCCTCATTAGTGCTTCGCACGTTTGCTCTCCGCGCCGCAGTTTCAAAGCTGCTTCTTTCGCGAGTGGGCGCGCCCAAGAGCTTGGAGAGGGGGTGGCAGGGCGCTGGAGGGCGGCGGCAGGGCGAGGGGGGGGCGCTTCCTAAATCGCGCCAGAGGGAAGCTGCGCCGTCGCCGCCGCCGCCGCCGCCGCCGCCGTCTCGGGCGACGGAGGCTCAATGGAAGGGAGATTGCCTCCACCTGCAGAAAAACACTGCCGCAAGCGAGGAAGAAGGCTGGTAGGGTACGTTGCTGTAAACACTGTGCATGTGACGTAATTAGGTCTCGCAAAGTTCTACTACTTTAGAAGTGATGGTGCAGAAAGAAAACAACACGTGTCGATTACTTATTCATAGGTGAGAAACATAACTACAAGTTATGAACACAGAAATGCGAATTTGAAACGATGCGTGAGAATATACAACGGCGAAGTTGAAATGGATGTATCTTCTCATTTCACTTATTAAAATGAAATAACCTAATAAGAAAATGTCTTTTGTCTGAGATACTCTCTTATGTAGTTTTAAAATCCTCAATATGTCCTGCCCTGAAAATGTTCATTAAATGTTTTGTTTCTTTCTTATAAAATAATACTCTTGACTAATAAGCGTGTAAATTCTGTGTACGTAAATGGCATCATTAGTTGTAATTTTAAAATCTTTTAAGAAAGTATGATCTTGTCCCAAGTTCTCTTGTTCAGTTTTCTGGAAAGTAACGCTGCAATTATCTCAGCCTCATGTTGTAGAGAGATTTCCGTCCAATGTAATTTATTATAACTCCTAATCATTAAAAGCGTCCCTTTCTTGTGACAAAGAAAAACTTCAACACACCGCCTCCACCACACACTCGGTTAAAGTCTTGCTGTTCCTTAAAGCGCGTTAGCGGCCTATTTCTTCTTTCCTCACTTTCAGTCATGTGCTTGCTCCTTATTCCTTTCCATCTGCACTGCTCTACATCGAACTCCAATCCTTTCTTTGGTAGAGACAGAAGAATTTTAAAACTATCTTCACTTATTATGCAGATTATTCAATAATTTATCATTTTCATTTTAAGTCTTGCGACCTGACATCTCCTACCCAACAAATATAATTATATCATTCAATTCTTACGTTTACTTGCTTTGTAATACTGTTTTGCTTTTATACCTTTTGCCACTAGTTCTGTCTCAAAGAATGTTTGCGCAATGTTTATTATGTTTATATCATTCACACTTTTTCGACTCCTTAGAAATGTTAGCATTGAATTAAACCTTGCGTTTCTCCTTGTTTTCTTTCCACTCTCCGCTTTCGCTTCCATTTGCACATCTCTACCTCTTCTCCGGAAACTTGTATCTTTTTCAACACTCTTTCTCAGTGCTCACTGATGATCATTCATTCACGCACTATTTTACTCACCCCGTTTTCCGTTCCACATCCGACGCTCGTCCCTTTGGCGCGCGAACGACCCAGTTTCTACCATCACGCCCTTTCCGTGCTCCCTGTGCAGCAACACTATTCTGTATATACACCAACTCACCCGGTCCATCTCCTTCCTTCCTTTCATTCCCAGCTCCTCTCCGCACAGCCTTGCGAAACCCCACCCACCCCACCTCATCACGCATTCGCGCCATTCTGTACCTCCCGCTACCTTGCAAACCGCTTCGCCCTATTGCCCGCGACACACCGTAACCCCGTACCACCTTGTTCCACATGCCACCCTTTACCCTGGCATCATCCCTGAACCTGTCCAATCTTGATATCCGCGTCACCCCATATCCCGAGCCACCTCGTGCCCCGCGTCATCCCATATTCGTGTTGTAATGTACTTCGCGACCTATCCGCTCCCGCGCCGTCTCCCATTCTCATGCCACCTTATAGCCGTCGTTACCCTGTACCCACTCGTCCCCTCGCCCTCTCGTCCTGCATGCCGCCCGCCCGCGCGCCCATGCCCTACCCCGCGCATCTCGGCCCTCCATCCTCCCCATATCCCGTGTAATTTCTTACCCAGGACTACCCCGGTCCTCACGCTATCCCGTACCCCATGCCACCCCATTCCTCGCAGTACCTAGTTCCCCGTGCCATCACGCATTCCGCCCCGCGACATTGCACCTCCTCCCGCCACACACTTCCCCTTACACACAAATTTCTTCACTCTGCTCTTACGCTCTTCCTCACCACACTACGCCGCGCGCTACCTCACTCCACCGTCCTTCCGGTTCTGCGCCGCGCCGCCGCCAGAAGAAAAGGGGAATTAGCGGTTGGCGCGCTCGTATTAAGGACAGCGCCTTCACCCGAAGCCGAGCCGCGCTTCCGCCCTTCCCCGCTCTTCCATCATCGCGGCTCTTCTTGCAGCAACTTGGGGTCGTCGCTACAAGAGCTTTTCTTCTTTCTAGCTCGCCGTCTCTACCGACGCCTTTTGCGTTTTACGGTTATTGCATTTTCTATACTTGCTAAGTTTGCGGGTACTCAGTTTCAGATTTTTGTAACTTAACTCTCCTGGTAACCTACCACAGAAGAATGGCTACTGTCTGGAGGAGAAGTCTAGCGGCCGGATGATCGGTAGTTTTCCGTGGTTCCACCGACCGACACTAGGCGAATGCCGGAGCAGTACCCTAACAAACGGGCCACGGACTGCGCGCGTCTTACCTTCCTCTTCCTTGTCCAGTCTTCACACTTACACTGACATTCACTGCACTATTACATATGCTGGAAGACCAGTCACTGCACTATTACATATGCACTATTACATATGCTGGAAGACCAGTCGGGAGATTAGAGCTTGTCCCGACCGGGGCGATGCCTCGCTGTTGGGAGATACCTGGTTGAGGGAAAACCCTTCTAACCAACGGCAGGTTAGGCCGGATCTCGCTAGCCAGTGGAGGAAGATCATTGTCACGTTCCGAGGAAAGAAATATGCACTAAACTTACGGGAGTAATGAACTTAGGCGCGTCGGCTGCTAAGATCGTTAGTCCCATAATTTTAGCGCATATTTTCATCACGGTGGGGGGGGTGATATTCCCCCGCTGGCTGGTGAGATTCAGCGCCGTACTACGTAGGATTGCAGGGATTTTTCCTTATCCAGGTATCTCCCATCACCGTGGCACCGCTCCAGCCCGAACAAGCTCCCGGCTGGTCTCCCAACAAGTGATAGTGGAGTGCATATGTGTGTTGATCGGAGAAAACACAGAAAATTACCCATTGGAGCAGCCGGCCGCCGCCAGAATTCTCCTCCAGGCAGCTGAATTCGACCTTGCTGTCTAGCCAGTGTCGAAAATCCCGTCACTTTCGGGACTCGAACCCATGATCTTCTGGTCAGAGACAGTACAGTGATATCAGTCAATATCCTGAGACACCTTTGCCGTGAATTTCAAATAGTGATTTATCCGGAACATTGTGATGTGATGGAAACTTTCTTTAAATCAAATTATTGTCTTGAATTATTTACCAGATAATTCTCTTTAATTTATATAATTCAAAATACCAGCAAATTTTTGTAGAATGCTTTAACTTTATTACAAAGAAATATCATTAACTGTTCTTTAAAGCTACAATTATTACCAATCTTTTGCTAATCTTAAAACTAAATTTCAGAGTTTCATACTACAATTTAAAAACTCAAACTAAAGTTAACCTCAGTCGTGGGTGTAAGGAAGTTGTCAAAATTACACTTTATTTTTACGATCTAGAAACATTTAAGGTCACTTCTGAACTCTTTATTACTTCGTCTTTGCACTATTAGACCACTATGCTACAAAGGGCATAGTCAGTTAATGAAAATGTAATTCGCAGCTGCTATCAATATTACTGCTTTTCACGTTGTGAAGACACAATGGGTCTTACGGAGAATTCGCGCATTGTTGCCGACGCGACACGTTCGTTTGCTCGCTCGCTCCAGAATTGTTAAAATCGAGTCTACCTTTCTCAGTACACCCATCAACTGAAAAAAATGTTTATTCGCACATTTATAATAATACTAATTATTATTATCACCATTATTGTTATATTAATAATAATTATTATTATTATTATCATCACAGCTGTAATATTTTTATTAGCGTAAATATCTAATACACACGGACCCTTTACATACGACCCTCGTACATTGTCTTATAAAATGAAAAAAAATCTTAAACCTTTTTATTTTGCCGTTAAATATTGATTAAATAATTTACGCAATAAAAGAAACACTATGATCAACATTTATTTAACATCTTCGTACATTATTTTCCTTTTCTCATTTCTTAACTGTCACATTCTCGTAGATATGAACATCGGCACAATATTATCTTTTTCGTTAGCTTTTCAAATTCAAATCCCATGTCATGCTTTTCAAATTCAAATCCCATAAGCAATAAAATGTAGAATATTTGAAATATAATACATTTCATTACACACGATTGTTGCAGGAACATTTTAAAAATGGAAACGCGCGGAATTTGAGATGAACCATTTGTACAAAATTGTCGTACTTAATTTTCCTACTGATTCTAGTCCAGTTAACTTTATTTTTCTCGAGATCTGTATTTCTTCATTCTCATTTTCTTTTGTCATTTTAAATAAGGAATGTCTGTTGTACTGCAAAATTCATTCACACGATTGACTCCGTTTTTGAATGTTTTCCTTTTAAGTTCTCGACTACTTTTAAAATGTTTCTTTACCACTTTTAATTATTTCACCTTTTTCTGCACATTCCACTTTGATTTCTTAAAATCAACACACTACATAATTAACTATATTACGTACCTACTTTTCTTTACCAATGCCCATCCACCATCTTCACTCGCATCCACCAGCAAAAATCGACTGACCAGAATATCCAGCAGGGATGAAATTCTCGAAAGGGCTTCTCGTGAGCCTTCGAGTATCGATTTGGATGCTCCCTTCCGCTGATGACATCATATAAACACACACTTCCTTTCGGTCCTACGGGTCACACAACCTGCCCCTGTGCGTTGTCTTTTCGTCGCATCTCCCATCGAGCCTCGCGTCGTCGTCTCACGCCTCACGCTGCTCGTCTTCAAAACACATCAAATTCACAGAAGCAAATCATCCCAAGTCCTTCGACAGATTATTAAAAATAATTCCATCATTTTATCCAAAACTTTATCTCTGGAAGGTTTTATTTGGATTTCAAGAACGAAAATATCCCAGAGACGATATATTCCAAAGCATAAATTAAAAATTCACACATTTTCGTTGACAATTCACTTTTTTAAGGGTCGCATTTTGACATATTGATAAAATGAAAGCATTTCCCCCAGCTGCAGTAACTGAAGTATTGTATTGATTTTTTCCAAAGTAATTCCACCAATTTTTTGATCTGTTTGAACGGTTTGATTGAGGTGTTTATAAAGTGTTCCGCAGAAACCCAGGGTTTTCATTATTTTATTTAAAAAGTATTTCGTTGACATATTTTTCATGATTACCCGTTCCTCATCATTTTCTCTATAGGACTGTATTATTTCTACTTATATTTGCAACAATCGATTTGGCAACAATGCACAAGATTCGTCCATAAGAATAACATTGTCCATAAGAGCTCATTGTGCCTTCACGGTATGAGTATTCATATCTGTTACTTAATGTAGCGTCACAGGGAGATTTGTCGAGTGAGAGGGAAAAAAGTGAACGGAATGGAAAATGAACAAAGAATTACAAGGTAAAAATTGAAGTAATCAAGTACATTATGACTTGAGAAGGTGGATGTAAGATATTTGAAAATGAAGATGAAGCAGTAAAAAGAAGAGAATGGTACGAATCCTTATCTTTGTGCGGGTTTGGAGAAAGGAACCAGAAAAGAGGAAAAGGGAACCGTGTGGATGGTCAATAGTTAAAGGTATAATTCAGTGGGAAGAATTCGGCAGATGGAATATTAAGGGCTAAACGTGAAGAGTGCGGAGCCAGGACTACGCAGACACTCCGAAGAGACGATAGAGGGTATAATACAGAAGGCACAGTCGACGGGTGGTGAGCGAAGTCACGCTGTGAGGCCAGGGGTTGGGGTCGCAGAGCGCGGAGCGGAGGCGAACGGGGCGGGGCTCCGCTGCAGCCACCGACGCCTTCGTTTGTCCGTGGCGTTGTGTTTTTGTCTCCCTTTGTGTCGCGGTTGCGTTTGAAGCTGCGGAGGAGGAGGTGGAGGCGGCGGCGGCGGCGGCAGTGGCGCTGAGGCCGCATGAGGTGGGCAATGAATATTTATGAGATAGCGACGCGCAAGAGAGCGGGCGGCCCTTCCCCTGGAGAAACCGGTGCCGCAAACGCGCCCACGAGGCGAATTGCGCGGTTCAAACGCCGCCCTCTCAGACCGACGCCGCTGCCAACTCCTTCGCGGTCGACTCCCGCCGCCCCCGCTCCGCGCCTGCCACCCGTCTAGCTCGCCGCTCTGGAGTGCCTCGTCTTTTCACGTTTATACATCACCGACGTCACCGTCCCTCAGTTCTTACTGTGACTGTGACCATTCTTCACCACCGGTATCCCCCTGTCCATATTCTTCATCGTATTTGATCGAATTCCTGTAGCAATTTCGTTTGTAGAATATTTGTTAATTCGTGCTTTTGTTATTGACTTACTATTTTCCAGTTCTCACTCGTCAGTTTTCCCTTGTGGCGTTCGATCGTCATGGGGTAGGTGAGAGTCACGCAGTTACCGCCCGCTCTCCGAGCGTTCCTTCCTCCAGTCGCCCACACAGCCTCAGAGCCGCCCTCTATCACGTGCGCTGCACCCCCTGCGGCCCTTTACGCCGTTGGCCGCTTGGCGACACGCCCCACGCTCATCGCCTTCCCCGAGCCACCCCCCTCCCCCGCCCGGCCTCAATCTGCTGCGGGGCCCTATCGCCGAGCCAACCCCGCGGGCTGCGCCGTGTTCTGCTTTACATTGCCGTGTCGCAGTCGCTTTGTATTTACGCCCACGCGCTTGCCACCTGCCTGGGTATAGCCGGCGGACGGTTCGCCCCATCCCGCAGCAGGCCGTTTCGGCGTGCGACGGCCCGCCCGCCCGCGCCACTCGCACGCTCTAGCGGAGCGCCGCCGCGCCAATCTGCGCGGCCGGGCTGCCTCAGCGCCCGCAGGCGGCGCCGCGGCCGCCTCTGCTGGCCGCCATCCCGCCGACGTCGGCATTGTACACACGCCGCGCACACCCCCGCCCACCCGCCTCCGCACCGCCCGGTAGGGCGGCCGATGTTCTCGCTTGTGCAGACACTGCCTCTGCCTTTTCCTCGTCCCCGCTGCCGCCACGCCGTTCTCGCCACGCCCACGACCTCCATCGCTCGTGAAACCTCAACCTCCGGTTTTATCACCTCCCACGCCCCTGTCGTCGCCAACCACCCATCCCCCACGTCTCGTCTGTTACAAATGGCTTCCTTGTTATGCAGGTCGCGTTGTTGGCGACCTCTAACCCAATCCCCTTCCCTGTACCCACTGCCCCCGTTTCCTTCCTCGCGTCTGGTGTTCCACCCCCCTTCATTCCAGTGTCGTCGCTGCTGTCGCGTAGACTTTCGTTGATCCCAGTGGTATCTTTCCCTTCCATCACTTCTTTCAGCCTCCTTCACTGCCACTTCAATCGTCACTTTTTCGTTACTATGCTTGGTATTCGGTTTGCTAACCCGACACACGTTTGCTAACCCGACCCGTCTGTTTATATTTCTATGTTGAAATGCCATTGACACTTTAACAATCGTCGCTATTTTTCTACTACTTTAAGCTACTATCATTTACAGATCAATACCTCCGCCACTCTCGCATACGAGATAATAATCATTGCGCCTCAATTGCTCTGCATTTAAATCAAAGATCTCCTGCCAGCTTAGTTGGTTTAGGGCATCAACTGATGACGCTGCAATGCCTCTGGACGGGAGGTCCTGTTGTTTGTGTCCCGAGGTAGCAAGATTTTCGACACAGGTACATAGCTAGATAGCTAGGTTGAATTCAGCCGTTCTCTAGAGAATCCTAGCGCCAGGATGCTCTGATCAGCAGTTTTCCGTGATTTCTCCGATCAATACCTGCCGAATACCGATGCAGAACTTTAACAAATAGACCAAGGACCGCATTTGATCTTTCCTTCCTCTTCCTTGTTCTATCCTCATCCCTTACTTACACACTCCCACTCATGTCGGGAGATCAGGCGGGAGCTTAGAGCTTGTTTCGGCTGGGGCGGTGCCCCGCTGGTGGGAGACATCTCGTTGGGAAAACTCCGCAAGTTGACATGTAGGTCATGATAAAAGAATGCATTACAATTACGGAAATAATGACAGGCCCAGAAACACGAAATAATCACTCAATCATTTTAGTTCTTCCTACATGTAGTAACCCCTACCACCATAGTAAACATCGGAACCATTATCACATCTACAACCGTTTACCATTTTAGTTCTTCCTACATGTAGTAACCACTACCACCATAGTAAACATCGGAACCATTATCACATCTACAACCGTTCACCGTTTCGCCTCCGTTGAAACAGCAACGCTTTCCTCTTAGCCTCCTCTCCTGCTGCGGGAGGACGTGGGCGTACCTTCGCCACCCAAGAAACGGAGAGCCTTCTGAGGTGTCCTTAAGAGGACGGGTGGCGCGGCCCCACGAAAGGAACGGTGAGGATAAGGACGATTCCCGTAAACATGAAAGGGCGAAAATCGGAGAGGGTATCACGCCTCTAAGCCGCGAGGCTTCCCAAAACTCACGGAGCAAAACAACGTCCGCGGTGGCGCAGCTGCGCCCGGAGAAAGATGAGAATAAAGTACCGAGTCTCGACCCCGCTGTATTTCTGTGCGCAGTGTGCACTCATTCATATTTATGACTACTGCAATAAGGTGGATTTAGCATTATAAAACATAATCCAGGACCATTTTTAAAGTGTGGAAGAGCGTAAGTCTGTAAGAGAGAGAAAATGTGTAAGAGAGAAGAGGATTTCTTAAAGAATAATTATCATGTTAGTAATTACTGCGTAGGGAATGTAATGAAATTGGATTTTTTATCTAAATTACTCGAAACACACAAGTTGTTTAGTTTAATGCTCCACTTTATATTTGTAGTTTTCTACAATAAAAAACTGTTTAACTTGTGTATAAGATATACTGTAATCAGTTACCATTTATTGCCTTTGATTCCAAAGCAAAATCGACGAAATAAGAAGCAACGTTTTGGGCATCTTTAAATTATCGACACATTTTTGAAGAAGTAGAATTACAAGAAGCGAACAAGAAAACAAGAACAAGATAATTTGATAATCGGAAACAAAAGATTAGAAAGTTGAAGAAAATTTCATTGATTTCAGGAAAGGTGTTTAAAAATTAGAAAAGCATCAAAATACCTTCACTAAAGTACAGCGCACCAGGAAAATCTCTCCACAGTGGCACCATGGTGCTTGCAACAAAATTGATGTTGGTAGTAGCGTATAACAAAAGAAAACGTAAAACCGCACTCACCACAATCATAACAGATGCTGAAAGCGTTGTCACCTTCACTTGTTTTTCAGCGATCTGTTTGCTACCAACATCATTGCCATTTTCAATAGGAGGCCCTGACCCGACCCAGTGGGAAGAGCCTTTCCTTGCGCACTGTACTTCAAAACTAAGACAGTGCAGATTTATTTTACAAACATTAACTTTTTAAACACTGCAGCAACTAGGTTACCTGCAAATAAAAATGAAATCATCTATTTTAGTAAACAAAAATTTATTTAATACAATTGTAAATAGTGATTTCACATTTCGCACATAGTAGGCGACGTAGAATGCGAATGTTAGCCGAAATGCGTCTTGTCATGGGAATGCAGGATTGCTGCTACGTTTCTTAACGCAAGCACACTCGACAAATCCATTCAGACGCACACGCGGCGGCCGCTTTTTCGGAGCGCCCCGCCGGCAACTTGCGTCGAGACGTCCTTGTATGCGCCCCTACCGACGTCATCTCAAAGCACACGCCGCTCAGAAACCTCCAAACATTTTATAACTTCATAACATGAATAACCAACCCCACGTCGAGGGTTGTCTCATTCGTGCATCCCTCGCGTATTTTGTTGCAGATAAGAGAGCGAAGCGAGGGTCGACCAGCGCACGAAGCAAAGAAGAAAAGGCCGCTGGCAAGCAAAGAAGAAATTGGGGGTTGGGAAGCCTTGCAAGAGAGGAGAAATAAAACAGGTGCCGTGCAGCGCGGCGTGGCCGCACTCACCTCTCCCACTCTGTCTGAAGTTCTCACACTGAATCCTTTGCTGAAGGGAAAGGCGATGTAAGGGTGTGGAGACGACAGAGCGGGACGTCTCAGGATAGTGACAGCGGCATTCATCACGGTGTAATGTTGAATAAAACGCTTGTTACTTTGGTATAATGTAAGTGGAGAGTGGCGGTGATGGAAGATTGCGACAGACATTGAGGACTGCTCGTAGCATACGTTGTGTAGGAGATTTCGTTCTTCCGAAAGAATAATGTTGCAACACCGTCTTCATGAGCGACTTCCCTGGAATGCCAGTGTAACAATGATGCATTATACTTTGGGTCAGTTTATCACAATTTTTGAAGACGTATGTCACGAATAATTTGTGCACAGAGTTTCATTTTAGAACCTTACAAATACCTTCAGAATAAGAACAGTATAATATAAGTTAAGAAATAATCAAACAGCAACAATTCAAAATTTTCATACTTTTATTACCTAAAGTTAATTTAATTAACTTTAAATACATCACCTAAAGTAACACAATAACTAAAGTCAATTTTTGGGGACCTTTTCCTATTTTCAGTGAGTCTATAACAATGCAAAATAAAACTTATAAAAATACATGGAACCATGGAAGAACAAAAATAAAATAAGAAATACATTTATATGAAACAATAACGAGAGAAAAATGACTTAAGAAAATTAGTTACTTCTCAAGCAGGGTGGATCACATAAAAAGAGAAAAAAAAGAGACCAGAGCTGGGCAATGTACTGGAAACAGCTAGAAAGCGAAGGAAAATCTAATGGAATAGAAGAAGTGGATGTCCAAGAAGTAGGAGGGAGACTGGAAGTGTAGATGGAACAAGTCAATAAAAATATTTAAAACGGTACTGCTTTTATTAGAGAATGTTCATTAAGTATAATAACATGAGGATTTTTGAAAAGTTAAAAAAATTATAGATTTTCGAAATTGTTCATTTTTTGCCTTTACTGAGTGAAGAATTTTGAAGTTGTCTTTGGGATCAAAACAGGGGTTAAATTGAATCAAAAGATTAACAACGTTGGAAGTATCTAAATTTTGTTTTCAACATCTAATATGTTATTTTATTTTGCAGGTACATTTTCGGCCTGTTTGTCCTATATATGTGTCACAGTTATTACTTGTGAGTGCCAATTCTTTCAATTGGGGGATAGGGGATTTGGCACTGGGTATTAGAAGACTGGAGGGAGCTTAAAGTTTTGTAAGATACAGAAATTTTGTGTTTTTTTAAACATTGACCTAGGCGTTTAGATATTGGATTGAAAATAGATGTAAGGAATGGAAATAAGTGTCTTAAGTTCTAAAGAATAATTCTGAGCAAACACTTTATTAATAATAATTTTTGTTTCTTTTATTTAATTTATTAATGGAAAGATGGTCATAACCATTATTTAACGCTGATGGTTAGAATGGTATTAACTTCATATGTAAAGTCAATTTCTGAACAAAACCTGCAATAATCCGTTGATCCAAGTGGGAAACACAGAATATTTATGACAGTAAATATGATTGGAATGGGAAGCGATGATCACATCTGTATGAGTAATTTTCTGAATATTAAGCTTAAATTAAGGAGTGGAGAGGGAAGAGATAAATTTGAATGGTCGACCTTCCGTCGCACTTTCGTTGTACTTCGTCATACTTCGTCTTACGTCGTCGTACTTCCTTGTACTTCCTCGTACTTCGTCGGTCTTGTCATACTTCGTCGTACTCCGTCGAACTTGGTCGTACTTCGTTGTTGGTTGATTGTGATTCCAGGCGCGTCATGGGCCAAGGCCATTAGTCCCGTAAATGTACGGCATGTTTTTTCCTCTGGAGGTGGCGGTGATCTTCCGGCCACTAGAATCCTCCGGACAGCGACTGAATTCGACATTGCTGCCGAGCTTGTTTCGAAAATCCTGCTCGGACCTCCCGGTCAGAGGACTGCCGTGACCTCATTTGATGCTCTGAGCTACCTCTCCCGGTCGTACTTCGCCGTACTCGTCATCCACGAAGCGGCGGAAGGCGGCGACAGCAGCGAAGACGACCGGAGAGGAGGTGCGTTGGCGATCGCGCGCCCTCCGTCGGGTGCGCGTCGCGCGTCCGTCGCTTGTTCGCCGGGCGTGCCCTCGTTCAAATATTTGGCCGCCGCCGCCGCCGGCTGGCTTTGAAACCTGGCGCGCGTGGCGCTTTGCTGCGCCCCCCCCCTACCAGTTTCGTCGCACGGGGGCTTATTTTGGTAGCTACTTAGGCGGAAATTGAAACGATCGACCCGAACTGACAATTCCGGATAAATATCGACAAATACACATTCGTTTTTTTATGATTACTTTAGTGGTTCTTTAGACTTTCCGCACAGGAGTCCTCGAGAACGTAGTTACGCCTCTGCTTAAATGAATTTGTTTTATTACCCGTTGATTCATGCATACGTTATAATGCGACAAGCTACAAAAAAAAGGAGCAAAGTTGCGGGGAATATTCTCCGAATGCGACTTCATGTTCCACAGTGGTATCACGGAGCGACAGACGTCGCACACGTCACGGTCCGCCGCTCAGTACGAATGCGCCGAGCCGAAGCGCACCCCTCCTTTTGCTAACGGCTAAAGAGATGACGCAGCGATGCCCTAGTTACGCAGTTGGCCTAGCGCTTTGTCTGGCAGCCGGGGCTCATAATTACCTCCCTTGGGATGCCAACACTACTAAGGCTTTAAGACGAGAACTTCAGAATAAAGAAAATGTAGTGGTGAGGGAAGCTGGTTTGGAAGGGGGATGAAGATCGGAGAATGTTCTTGTAATATCAAACCGAATTGAAGATACCTCTAAGTAACGCGAGTAACCTCTTTGTGACGCGAGTGATCGTGCTACGGTTTGTGAACACTTTAAAAATTTTATACTTTCATGATGCTTTGGCAGAAACCTCAACAAGAATCATATTTATATAAACTTGAAAGTTCATCAATAAATATTTTTAGTTGGTGTTGTGTACTGGCACAGCTTTTTTAGTAAATAAATGTATACTCATCTTCGGATTCAACTGGGATTCGTCAGTGATGACCAGATGAGATGACACATATTACCATTTTTGTAAAACGGTATTACAACCAATTCATTTTGAAAATTAAATAATGGTGATTGAACGTCTCCGCCTTTTTTGTTTGAAATTCACACGATATTACTTATTTTACAAGAATTTTGTGAAGAAAAAATTCATGAAACTAATCATACGGTGAGTGCCCCATGCCAGTTGCGTCGCACTTCCGCTTTCCAGTAATGCCATTTCATCCAGTAATGTCATGAACTGATTAACCACGCGCTATATTGCCTTAGATGTTACTGAAAACTCGAAAGATAAGAAGAGATGTTACCGGAAACTTCGGAGAAACCAACATAACAATATTAACTATCTAGTTAGATCATCAAATTGTGGATAAATCCTTGGTTAAATTGTCAAATATCCTGTGACAATGAGGGATGCACTCAGTACACCTGCAAATTACTTACGGGCTAAGAATTCATATTATATTTGTTAGACATGCAGAAGATTTGTAAATATTCTCGACTTATTATAGTGTATAATTTGTTATTAATGTTTTAATATAATTGATTACTGAAATTGTATGCCATAATCTCTACCTATAAGAACACTTCGTTGAAATAAGAAACCTTTTAATTTAATTCATTCTTGAAAACAATATGGTGACTGATTCTACTGCCGCAGTCTTCAATAAATGTAACGTAAAAATGAATAACATATGCGTAAAGTCCTTATGATGGTAATTACTTTATCCAAATCACCCCCATTTCTGAAACGCTGTCCTCCGAAACAGTAATAGCGGAATTGAATGCTTCGGTGCTAACAAGTAGAAGGGGCGGACATTTAAAAGAAAATGAGGTCGGGATACTTTCTCGCTGATGCCAAACCCAAAGCGCTTTTGTACAAGCATTTCTGCGTGCCCCATTTACACGCGGAGGGAACTGAATGGGGCTCCGATACCCAATTTCCATATCCCCTTCAAATATCCGCATCGCAGGTAGCCTCCGCGCCCGAAGAGAGCTTTTTCCCGGCGGGAGCTCGCGGACCGGCTTTAATTGCGTTCCGCCTGTTAGGGCGTGCGCTGGCTTTTGTGCGCCGCACTTTCATTCGAGGTGCACTTCCCGAATAATGAAGCTCCTAAGTCCCATTCGCACCGCGCCCCCAAACTTTCTGATCGTGCCGGAGTATAATGAAGATCGAGATTCATTGGAAGGACGTACCATCTCCAGAGGATTTGCGTTTTGTTCGGAGTAACACGAACACGCGAGGTAGTGTACGGGAGACACCACGGGATCTCTATTGGATCAATTTCTGCCGCAAGTACTGCTGATCAACTCTCACGAAATGACATCATTTAAAAGATTTTTTGTTTTGCAAAAGTATTTGCAGCACTTAAGTCCGCAACACTTTATAAATTCGAATACCAAGATTTGCAAAAAGCATTACCCGTTCCAAATTTTATCTTCCACACCAGTGGCGTATCCAGTGTGCGTGTGTGTGTGTGTGTGTGTATGTGTGTGTGTGTGTGTGTGTGCAGGTGCATGGGGGAGGGCGGTTCATTCAGTCATTCGGTACCTGAATTTGTTACGTTATAAATATCTATAATTCAACAAATAAAAATATACTTTAAATCCAATATAAATGAAAAATGGTTTACAATAAAACAAGTCGACTGAAGACTACACCTGTAAACCCCATAGAACAATTCTAGTCGCGCCACCATTCAATCCAAAAGGTTTTATAATTTTTGAAATAAATGATGACGTTGACAGAGGTCTGACACATTATTCATTACTTTTATTGGATTTTTGGTTACATACGCATTAAAATGCCACCTTCCAGTAAGTTCTGACGTTGATCAACTCGAGTGTGTATGGCTCCACCACAAACATTTTAATACCTGTTTGCATTATAATTCATATTCGTGAACATACGGAAAAAAGAGACAAAAACATTAAAAATAACTCTGTTAAACCACACCACAAAAAATTCTCATTTAAATGTACAATTTACTATGCCACCACAGCGTCGCTGAAGGCAAAAACACACAAGGCGAGAGGACATCCAAAAGCTTTGCTGTTATTAAATCATCGACCCGTAAGTTAGTACATTTAGTATGAAAACCGCGCATTACGTACAGAAGCTTTTAAGAAAACATATGTCATACAGATTCCTGTCAGGCTCATAATGTCTAAAGCATCGGTTCCTGGAGTTAATCACTAGTGGCTCTAATGGCAAAACGAGCGAGCTTTTTGTGCTTGATTGCCCAAGTCCCCGGAGCAAATGTAACGCGAAAGGGAAAGGGGGTCGCGGAAGAGGCGACTCTGCGGCGTATGATGTCACGTCGACGTAGGCAGAGGCCATCCGACATGGGAGGCGAAACGGCGGAAGGATTTTAGGGAAGAGGGTAGATGAAAGGCGATGATTGCGGTGAATACTTGTTGCCAATCCAGGACTGAAATGGAGGAGGATGAAGCTGGTTGCGAAGATGGGGTTGAGATGCTGCTGAGTTATGGAAGCAACGATGTACCAATCTGACAGAAGACGGTCGCGGGGGCGGGGACTACGGCGGCGGCGGTGGTGGCGATGACGTGAACGAGGTGCCGCGCCGCGGCGTCCTGTCAGCGCGGCGCAGAGTCCAATCGATGTAGCAGCGGCAGCCACCGCCGCCGCCGCCGCCGCCCAAACACGCGCGCGCGTCGCGTGGCGTGGCCGCCGGCGCCGCGTAATTACACAAATGAGCAGTGGCCCCCGCCCGTGGCCAATAATGCGCCGCGCGCCGACCCGGCGGCGCTCGCTCAGCCACGGCGGCCCTGCCCGCCCTGCCCGCCCCTGACCGCCCCTGCCCGGCCTGCCCGCCCTGCTTGCCCCTGCCCGGCCCTGCCCGCCCCTGTCCGGCCCTGCCCGCCCTGCCCGCCCCTGCCTGATCCTGCCCGGCCCTGCCCGGCCCTGCCCGGCCCTGCCCGGCCTGCCCGCCCCTGCCAGGCCCTGCCCGCCCCTGCCCGCTCTGTCCGCCCTGCCTGCCCTGGCCGCACACGGTACTGGCTGAGACGGCTCAACAACAATCTATGTCATGCAATCGTAGACTTATGTGAAGGCTCTTGCCTGCCCCAGTGACGATGAATCGAGGGCACTGATGCCTACGTTTCGACCATCTAATCGTGGTCTTCTTCAGAGCTGGAGTCACCCGGGTAGCCGAGAGCCTTCACATTCGATGTCGTTGCAGAGTGTTTCATCGGTAGGCCCAAGGGTTTCAGTCCCGACGGTGGAGGATTTTCGACACTATTTATATAGTTAGTTTGAATTCAGTCGCTGTCTAGAGGAGAATTCCAGCAGCCGGCTGCTCGGATTGTTAGTTTCTCCTGGTTTCTCTGATCAATGCCAAGAGGATAATGAAGCAGTAAGGAACGGGCCGCAAGTAATATCCTTCCTCTTTTTCGTTGCACCGTCTCCCCTTATACATACACTTACATGCACTACACTAGGAATTGGAGACCATTCGGAAAATCCTGGTTGTTGTGGATACCTGCAGGAGGTAAGACCCAAGGGCCGACAAATAGGTCGGCGCCGGTTCTCCCGTTCCAGCGGGGCAGGAACATCTCCAGGTTCACATGAAGAACACTCACAAGACTAGTGACCAAAGTAGTTGTCGCACCCACAAACACGATATACTCCTCATTCACTGACTTCCTTAGCTTCCTTTGACGTAAGCCCCATATCAGCCACTCATTAGTACCTGTTGTCTATCTCCCTCTTCAGGACCTTTCATCATTGCCATTGTTCTCCATCGTAATAAGTAGTATGTTTCCTTTTACATTCGCTTCTCCTCTCCCTTCTCCATTCTCTTACATCTTCTAACTGTCCTTGGCGCGGCTTGACGCTGATAGCGCCGCCGGACACCTTTCCGAAAAATCCTCACCTCTCGGGGCGCTTTCCTGGAAAACGCGTTTGTTGCGACCTGATGGTCAGTTCTGCACGCTGTTTTCATTTTCCGCCTTTTTGAAGCAATTCAGAAGGTACGTTCTCATGTTTCGTCAATTTTCGATTTATTGTATTTTCTGCGAAGGTATAGACAAGAACTCATTTCAATAATCAATTAACTTGAAACTATATTTAACCTGCATAATGAATACAAAATATTTGCCTTGGTGGATCAGTCACTACGCTTTTTCTAAAAGTCATCGCCAGATCACTTTCTGTATCGATCTTGCTATGTCATGGAAGTCGATCCTGTTTGCTTTTTTTCTTTTAGTGACTTTCATACAAATTAAAATCTGGAATTTGTCAACATGCCCGTAAGTTCTCATCATCCGTCGTCCTTAGATTATTTTGCATGGACGCAATGTAAACAAACACAGTTCCATAGTTAATCAATCAACTAACTTTTAACTATTGTTTTAACCATTCGTAATTCCAAATTACACTTTTGTAGACCAGTTAGGCGTTTGATTGCATTTCTGTATATACCATAAACTATTTAGAAAAAGAATATAATTTTTAATTCTTCTTCACGATACTGTGGAGAATCTCGACGTGTGCAATTTTCTTGAAAGGGTTAGGCGATATTCTAAAGTTTCATTTAAAACTATATCGAATTCCTTCATTTATTCTTTACGAAGGCAATATATTTCAAAGGGTGTGCGGCAGTGTCAAATTCTTTAGCTGTCTCTTCAGCGCGCCACTTCTCGTGCTATGGTCAATGTCCATCCCAAAGAGCTGAAAAAATCAAACTTCTCATCTGCTCGCACAGATCTGCCATTTGCAAAAATCAACTTCTGTCAGCATTTAAGAGGTTTGAGGAAACCTAAAACACAGATAATTCTTTTGTGCTTACTCCGTATTAAATCAATTAGCCATACTTGAATTTGTTCAAAATTTATTCCCATTCATATTCGATTTATCGAAGATCTGTAATTTACTTTTCCTTTTCTGTATTTCTCTCAGGTATAGTATACAGTATATACTCTCTTAGTATACAGGCATCTAAGCATAAACTTTCTCAACGTTGGGACAAAGGAGTGTCCGAAATTAAGCAAGCACCATTCAAACTTCCTAGCTGCTCCCAAATTTTGATAATGAACAGTAATTCTAGCCCTTAAAGTATTGAAAAATTACCCTTCTTCTCTAAAACCAACTTCACATTTTTTTATTATAATAAAGCACTAAAACTTCGAATACATATGTGTGTCTACGTTTAGGCTGCTACATAATGCACTAGAATGCTGCTATAGAATATCCCAGATTTGTATATTAATGTTATTCATTTTTGTACGGTAGTCTGAAATTCCGTGGAACAAATATCTGAAAATTTTCAGATAAGAATATTCAACGTATTTTATTTATATCTACAAATGCTCTGCATCACTGTTTAACAGTTTAAGGAATAATATGAACAATAAAAAATAACGGTAATAAAATATTAACAAACAACTGTTTTAGGATATACAAAAGAAAATCACCCACCGTCGTGTAGTAATATTTGATTTAACTACATTTGTAATACACGTTAATGTTTACTGTCTTATCCATTTCAAATCTGACGTTCCTTCAGCACTCAAATACATCAATTCACACACTAAAATTATGGTTCTTTCCTGAAACTAGTCTATAAAATACAGGAGATACCTCTAAATAAACATATGATTACTATTTAATAATCGTATTAATTTGCTCAATTTTGTCCTTGTAGTTTCATTTATTTAAATATAATTCATCGTTCCCAGTAATAACAAAGACAATCGATAAATAAAGTCACAGAGAGCTGGTATGCGCGGTAATGAGAATTCGTTTGGATTAATAAAGCATTATAAAGGGAACAATCAAATTTGCATCGAAGCGAGCGAGAGGACGAATATTTGAAAGCATTACTGAGATGATAAAAAATATCACAGTTTAACACAAACCAGTTTCATTGAATAAATTTAACTAAACGTGCCGAATTTAAACGAATTTCCTAAAAAAATATTTCGTCCATTAAAAGACATTCGCAGCCCCGCAGCGATGTTCCTAAAAAAAGAGAAGCGCTCGCAGGAAATTTAGCTTTTAAATTTTTATAAACCTTCGTGCCCGTGGGCCATTTCTGAAGGAAACGAGACGTCAAGTTCAAAGGGGCGTTGCGGCAGGAGCTTCACTAACTTCATTGGGCGACTGCCGCAAACGAATTCAGGACCGCCTCATTCCGAGCGAGCGGCCCTCGCCGTCCCACCGCCGCCGTCCCACCGCCGCGCCGGGCGGGGCCGCTCCGGCGGAGGCGCGTCCGCCGGCGGTACCGAGGCCGACATTGCCCAAATTGTTAACTGACATGTGTTTCATAATAAACATTTTTAGAAGGCAAGGTTCTAATAATCTGTGGTCCACTATTAACTATATAATGTCTCGTAACAAGTGTTATTTAAAAACACAAACACATTCTAATTAATATATGTGGTCCTATATTAACAGCTATGAACATTAGTCTGTCTTATTTTGTAGTATCAGTAGTCGAATTTAACGAAAATTATAATACAATGATTTCTCTTACAAAGTCAATAAAAATTGTACTGCGATATTTGTATCATAAAAAATTATTGGAATAGTTGATTGGTTATCAAACTTAACCTAACGCCCTCGTTTTTTCATTCACCAATCTTGTTTTATAATAAAACTAGTGAAACCAGAAATGCTTCATTGTTGCAGTGTATTACACTTCACACACTACTGGTCACATGCTTCTTAACCACATTTTCCGCTACGTTGTGCAAAAATTCTAATAGGTGAGTCTTTCTAGCAAGTATGGGTTTGTTCTTTGTTCTGGTTTCGACATGTTTGTCCAGTATCCTATTGTTAAAACGTTCGCCTTCAAATTTGGCCATGCGTTCGCAATGACACTATCTTCGAGAATTTTGATTTACGTGTCCGAGATTCAAGTAATCCGTTTACAGTATTTGAGTAACTCCCGAGTGTGCGGATGTTCGGATGTGCGATTCCATCACCCAAGGCTAGACCACTCCCCGAGCATCAATCGTGACATATGAGGTGTCATTCGACGCGTCTCGGTCTCCTGGTGTGGGACTGATAATTTGTTTTCGGATCCAGCCAGAAAATTCAAAGAAATGTCCAAACGTGTTTTTTGCGCTACTATCTTAGTGAGTATGCCGGGAATTAAACCAAAGCCACTCAAATAGATCTATGTAGGAGGCGTTGAATGCAAAGTTAATCGTCGCAGGGAGAATTCATTTAATTTGAATCCTTATTAACGTATTTTTTTAAATAAATTTGCAAAAACCAACAAACTCCAAGAACTAACTTGCTTTAGAACTTACTGAACTAGAAGAACTTCAAGTAAATACGGAGAAAACCAAACTGTGAGTAATGCTACAGAAGCACATTTACGTTCTAACATCCGACTTCTCACAATTACATTCTTAAACGTGCAAATATCGATTTTGAAATGAATGTGGCTAACAACGTATTCTTATTAAAACGTAACTAACACCTTATTCACATAAACATGCAAAACAGAATTATTTTAATGTTGATGTAGAATTGCCTTCAAAACGATAAATATAGCAATTGCAGAAGTAGAAGTGAACACAATTAGACTGACTTTGTGTAGAAGAATTTGCGACAGAATTATCGGAACTAATTGAAGACGATCTTATTAGAGAATAACGCTTAGGACCAGCTTACAGATGAGGTTTTGTGCACATTAGTAAAAAACTTAATAAAGGTAGTTACACTAAATTCTAACTACTTTAGCATCATTCAACCTGCATGTATTTTTTAGGGCGATTATAATTTTGAAATTGCAATATTACCAGTTCATATCCCGTATGAAGGTAATATACAAGTCAATCAGGTTTTGGGAATTTTTGAACTGGAATAAAACATTATTAGCTACAACGATTCATTGGTATGTCTAAAGCTAGGGGCTGTAAGAACTTATTAAACTAAGTTATGTGTGACATAAATTTTCAACTCATGAAAACACTTCAAACAGAATACAGCGTCGGCGACGCCACATTCTATTAGTACGTATTTCACAATCGTAGAGGAAGAATACTGGTATGCAGTGAAGACGCGTTTAATCTGTGACTGTGCGGCAGGTTGCATAAAGTTACGGGGCGCTTGAGTCGTCATAAACGAATGAATCATCATCAACAACACCCCACATGTCCGATTTAATTTAAATCACTCTTTACACACTCATTACTAATAAGAAAAAAGTGTGAAAATTTCAGCGAAATATATCGAATAGTTTTTTTTCTTAAGTATGCGACACATATACGGACATTCCTTTTTATTTATGTACAAAATAGATTATATAAAACTTATTTCGTATTTAACTATTATTTTTAGGGGCTCATCAACTGCCAAAATTATTCAGGCACATACATGTTCTAATGAGTAGGCGACTGTGATAATGATGATAGGTGGAATTATGATGGTGAAACGGGGCAATGATGGGAAAGGGAAGCGGGAGAAAACCTCCCAAGGGATTGCTTTCTTCAGCACCAATTCCACTTGGATTGCTCGGGCCGGGAATCAAGCTCAGGCCCCTGCGGCGGAAGCCGAATGCGTGAGTCATTATCCCACGAGCCCCAACCCAATTTCGAAAATATTTGTTTCATTACGGGGAGAATTGACGCGCGTTCCTGACAATTGCATGTTGCAATATATTTTGTCAGTGTTTCCCAAATTGTGTTCCGTCGGTTTAGTGTACCGCGACGTGTGTGTGAATGTGTCTGCGCGCTCGTGCGTTTTCCGTGATCTTTAGTTACAACTTCAAGAAAAGTTTTGGTAGTAAACTACTAGCCACATTTCTTTTTGAATTTACACATTCTAACTATTGTAACTATTAATCTTCGCCGTTACATTTGTTTGGTAATTGATTTTATTAAAAATTAAATTGTGTTACTTATGAAACACGTTTTTGAAGGTTAAAAAAGAATTATTTCTTATAAGAAAATAACTTAAAATGATTTAATATTATAACATTTATTTTAAACAAACATTAAAAAATGAGTTTTATCTCTATGTGTCTCTCGATGTATTATCCACAGCAAAGTTTTTTCGTGATACATGTTTATGAAACACAATTTATTAGAAAGTGATGCGGTATTTATGAAGAAGAGGATAATGATCGTTTCCGTTATGTACACTGCTTTTTCGATCGGGTCGCGATCAAAATTATTACGCATTTTTATTCAATAATTTCGAAGACTAAACGAGACAAAAAACTGTCTTATCGATTTGTGTAAAAATCCTTTATTTTTTAGCGTTACGATTCAAAATACTTCTCAACAATAAAAATAAGTAGCCGATTCCATCACGTCTACTTCAGTCTATTTCGATTCACTAATGTCAAAGAACTGCTAATGGCATTGACAACTGGTAATTGTCCAGAAAAAAAATCAGTAATTAAAAT
The DNA here is from genome assembly GCA_031308135.1 of Acheta domesticus. Classification (NCBI taxonomy): domain Eukaryota; kingdom Metazoa; phylum Arthropoda; class Insecta; order Orthoptera; family Gryllidae; genus Acheta; species Acheta domesticus. The sequence continues at coordinate 91,796,303 of JAHLJT010009436.1, read as the reverse complement.
TTTATACATGAGTTCATTACATTCTTCGTTTTCAACTGTTCGTATTGTTCACAAGCTACATACATGATTTTCCTTTCAAAATTCTGACTATTTTAACTTCATCTATTACATTTTAATATATTTATCTTGGGGGCTAAGCTGTAATATTGTATTTGGGAAGAATTATTCCTAATACTGAGTCTAAAATAAGTTCTGCGCATGCACACACATATTCAGCAGAGCAACAAGATGTCTTGTAGAATTACTGCATACGGAGAAATTTAAGCTAGGTATTAGAGTCTACTGATCAAAAATTAAAATATGTGAAAGTCTAAATGGAAATTATAATAGATATTGCGTATACTTATTTGAAACAAAAAATATTTTCTGAAAGTCGTCTTTAATAGTCACTGGTATAGAAATTATTTTATGATTTACTAGTTCATTACTGAGTGTTTACGGGCCTGAAACAAAATACGTAACTGTTATAATAATACCCATACCATGCCTTTTGAAAACTGTATATACTACTCTAACACTAACGCAACAAATGTATTTTTATGCATTCCATTTATTAAATTTAAGATAGAAGCAAATGAAATAAATTTCTAAATACTCTAATAAGTAAAATAACTCATTATAAACTTTATTTTGCTTAATTTATATGAAAATTGCAATTTTGGAAGGATTCAGTGAATTTATAATTGCCTTTAGTCATCCATATTTCACTGTTACATTTCATATTTTTTTAGTGTATATTAGCGTGTGTTCACCGTATGATTATATATATATATATATATATATATATATATATATATATATATATATATATATATGCTTCTTGAGGAGGAGGAGTACAACTAGTAGCAGCACGACGGCTAACATCCTCGAGCTGTTATTTTTTTATGTTATGAAATATTCTAAATAACTTTGGGCAATAGAGCAAATAACCTAAAGTACCGTTTCATCAGCACAATTCACACTGTTACTTTCCATAAAACTCAAATTCACCATAATCATTTCTCGAGACTTCACTGGAAGCCACTGTCCGTAGCTTTGTTAGCTTTTGCGAGAATTTTACGAAAAACTTCCCAATATTCTTTCATTTTGTATGAACAAATAGTCCAACAACGATTATGTAATAGTAATTAGTTACACACTGTTTTGTATATCTGACGTCATATTGACAAATGACGATTGCATTGAATTTTTTCACTTTACATACAAGAAAAATCATAAAATGTTTCAAATTCTCGTTTGATTCAGCAACGAAATCTAAACCATAAAGTTTTGTATGGTACTACGGGCGTTACGAGATTTTTTGCCCCTCAGGCGAAATCCTGCTTCTTGGCCCAGAAGAAGAGTTTGAAAGTGGCTTTCGGGACAAAAACATCTACTTAACGCCCTACAAATACATAAATAATTATTTTGAACTGAAAACCAACAGATGCAAAAAGTTAGCTATTATTTGATATTAAAACATTTTAATTGCAAATTTTACATCCATATCAAAAGACTTTCAAATTTCTTCTTCGCTTGTTTACATTCTTAAAATTAGTTTCGCGTATTACTCCCAAGAAGTATTTTTGAAGGGGAAAAGTACAAGTTTCCTTTTCTTACTTCAACAAATAATCAATTACGTCGAACGTACCTTCAAAACCGCTGCGGTCAATATGTGTCAATGGTCGAAGAAAAAAAAGTATATGATATGCTTCCCAAAACATTTTCCAGAAACTCAAGCAAGAGAATGCCTCACGTACCTGCAGTGGGCTTATCGTTTCTCTTACGATTATCATTCTCCGAACAGGAAATTGCCGACAAGGTAACAGCATAGAAACTCGTATCAGCAAAGCACCGGTGCGTTGACCACAAATGCTGCTCCCGTCACAACACGTTTCCGGACAGACTTCGAGACGGTGAATAATTATTGCGCAAGTGTGTACTACTTAAGAAGAGTAATAAAAATTGTTAAAATCAGGCGATGTTTCTAAGAACCCCTTGTCCTGCTGTTTCTATGGGATCACGCGATGCAGTTTAAATATTTTAAATTAAGAACGCTGTATATTAAATTCCTGACTCTTCAATTATTCAAGAAATTGATGAATGTTTCATTAGCAAAACTCATTTCATAATATCACTCACAAACGGAAGATAAAGAATTTTTATTGATATCAGTTTTATTATTCACAGCATTTGCTGGTGGTAATATTCAAGCACGATAACGTTATGAACAAGGATGACCAGAAATTAAATTCATCTTCTGTGACACATTGTTGCGGAACCTGGCGAACCAAAGCACTAGGGTAGATTTACTGATCACTGCATCACAAAGATCTGTGAACACTGATCACTTATTCAAATGAAATTAGTACTCTTTAATTCCATTATTTCAGAAGAAAAGAAATAACACAGCACGTCACATCTTTGGTCAAATTTCAAATTTTTCAAGAAGTAATTTTTTGAAAGCACAACTCATAATAACGTTTTTTCGTCACTGGTCAGACGGAAGGTGCACGCCACTCAAAACTGAAAAGTATTCGAAACAACGAGTAGCTTCTGAACGACTCAACGATTTTACCTGCAAAGTGCGAGACACTCGCGAAGACTTCGAGCACCATGGTGAATTCGATAAGTACGCAAATCGGCAATCACACGCGAGGAGGCACCATGTCGTCGTCTTCGTCGAACCCAAAGGCGCGCGCAGTCCCGCGACGGGCAGCGACAGGGGCGCCGGCGGTGTCGACGCTGACGCTGGACGGCAGCGAAGGCGGCGGCGACGGTGCGGGGGCGCGCGACGCACCGGCCGGTCGGCGGCGCGGTTCCCGAGCGACTGCGGGCGACGGCGGCGGTGGCGGCGGCGGCGGAGCTGCGCGAAGCGAAGCGGCAGGCGAGCGCGGGTACGGCGCGGGCGCGCCCCGGGGCGCCGGCGCGGGCTGGCGCGGCGGCGGCGGCGGCGGCGGACGAGGCGGGCGGGCCGAGGGCAGGTGAGAGAGGGCGGCAGCGGATTCACGGCGCTGTGCCTACCGACGGCCTGCCGCGGCTGCAGCTCCGATGGGCCTGCCCTCTCCCCGTTCCCGATCCTACTGCCCCCCCTTCCGGCGCCCTCACTGCCCTCGTCGCGCGTCCCTCTATTGTCCCCGCCATTTTGCCCTCCTGTCGCTCCCGCTGTCCCCGCGCCGTCTCCGGCGTCCCGGCGTCTTCGCGGGTCTGCCATTGCTGTCTTCGCTGTCCTCGTCACCAATCTCTCGGCCGCCGTCACTCGCGCCGACCTTCGTCACTGTCGCCTCCGACGCCTCCGCTTTTAGTCCACCTCTCCCTTTCCCCAGCCGTCGCTTACGCTCCCCCCTCCGTTTCCGCTCTCCGTAATTGGTTCCTACGCTTTCTTCAGGTGGGCTCTGCTTCGCCCCAGTCTGCTCCCGCCTGGCTATGGAACCCACTCCACAGCGTGGTTTCGCCCGGTGCGGCCCTGTCGGCCGGTGGCCGAGTGGTGTTCTGAATACGAATCACTCGAATTTTTTGCAGTCAGGGAGTGGAAAGAAAAAAAACACAATTAAAATTAAAGACTGATACAGCTTTTATTAACTTGCAGCTCAACTGCAGAGATGCCTCGGCAAAGCATGGGAAAACACTTTTGGATAGTACTGAGAGGAGCGCTATTTTGCAGTAGAGTGTAAGGAGAGCACGGATATATTCGATGTCTTTAATGGCTTTGAATATTCATCGTAATAGTTATTTCGGGGATTGACGCACAGGGGAGGTCTCAGGTATATTATTGCAATAAGCTGTTTGCAACCATTACACATCATGTTTATTGCAGAATATATCTGCGATATTGTTCGAAAGAATAATGTGTTCGATATTCAATTTTCATATTCAATTCAATTTTGACGGTTTGTACAGAAATGGTCGATTTTTCTCTCGAGAAACACGCGACGCTAGTAAAATCACAATTCTTCAATAATTTTATTCAAAAAATTTGATGACACGATTTTAATTAAAATAATTTTTCTGCCTAGGATGCAAAATTAGTGAAATTGTTTGTGAATGATAATGGTACAAATTACTTTTCACGAACTTGTGAAAAGGTTTAAAATTCAGAATAGAGATTTCACGCATTGTTTTCTTCATGAACCGAATGATACGATTTTTCTGATGTTGACGTTGATTGGTTCTTCCCTGCAATAATTATTCCATATTCCAACAATCAATGATCATCTTCATTTGCATCATAATTACATTTCGAGTCGAATAAAATGAATTTAATGGTATTATTTTGTACAATCGTTTGTACTTGTCGGACAGCATTTGCTTCCAATTAAAATGTTAGATAAAGAAAAACATTAAATTGCGACTTACAAATAATGTATAATATATATTCATTTAGTCATTTCTAGTTTAGGGTCATTCGATATGCACGAACATAGTCATAGATGTACAATACAAAAAAATATTTTCAGAATTTAAAATTACATACAGGAAAGTCAGATGGGCTTTCCTTAGCAAGGTTCTGAAGTCCTTGTTTTTCCTCATTTTAAAAGGTTGTTCGATAAATCAATGCCTTTACACATGCACCGTTGACCCATCACTTTCATACTATGCCAAACATCCTTATCGCTGGTCCGCACATATGCCAGACAATGTTCGTGCTGGCGTACAAGTGATCTGTAGATATAATGACTGCAATTTATCGTAATATTCCAGGTGCGTTTCTTGCGTGAACCTAGATCGACTTTTCAAACTTTGAGATCGTGATCTATTTTGAAAAATAGTCGATAGTACATTCATTTCGTGGATCAGTTGAATTACTCGTGTTGTATTAAAGGTGTGAGAAATAGGGGGAAATAAAATAATAACTACGAAAATATTATTTTATTAAAATAAATATATTCAATAGCATTCTGTTTCAAAATAGAATATTGTCGATTCCTGTTGATGCTAATTTTCCATCTGATACACATTTTTCTGTTTCATTGACACGTACAGATACACATAACGTCTGGTATTCAATATCCAATATCAAAATATTTGGAAAGATAAAATCAGCAGACAACGTTAAAAAAGGCAAGCTCTGTAATGCAGGAAAATCACCTTACTACACATCTAGAAAAAAAGGAATTAATGTATCATGTTGAAATCCACCCTCGGTGGTTCGGTGATTTTTTCAGTTTCTGTGACACAAAATTGCCATTAAATTTTACTCAAGCAATTCATCAAATACGAATTCTTTGAGAGATTAAAACCTATAAAACGCAAAACTGTTACCGTTAATATATGTTTCAATAGTGGGAGCGAAAGCAAAACCGAAATAGTCATACAATTTTGAATATACAGGGTGTCCGAGGAGGAAACGTCGAAACTTCAAAAATAAGCTCTTAAGACAATTCTATGCATATTTTATCAAATAAACTACGTGAATATTCCGAATGGTTGAGCCGCAACAAGCACTGACAAGTTGGTTTGAAAAAATGATTTCTAAGCAACAAATTGCATTATGGAAGCGTATAAACACTTTGGAAACATGTAAATTGTTTATTATTTACAAAAGAAGTGAATATATTTGTTCAGAAAGAAAAATTAAGCGAGAAATAAAAAAGGAGTCGAATTGTGTAAATTGGGTGCTTTTTTTATTTCTGGCTTAATTTTTCTTTCTGAAGATATATATTCACTTCTTTTGTAAATAATAAACAATTAACAAGTTTCTGAAGTGTTTCTATGCTTCTATAATGCAAATTTTTGCCTAGAAATAAATTTTTCAAACTAGCTTTTGGGTGCTTATTGCGGCTCAACCATTCGGAATATCCACGTAGTTTATTAGACAAAATATGCTTAAAATTGTCTTAGGAGCTTATTTTCGAAGTTTCGACGTTTCCTCCCCGGACACCTGTGTAGCCACAACCGCAACTGAATGAAATTGCTTCGGTAACTTGATAACGGAGTTTTAGAGCAGGTGTTTTCGTAGTATTTATTTTGAAACTATCCAGATTTTTATCTTGGAAAGGAATCGACACAGAATTCCAATTACCGAAGTCTTAAAGCATTACATTATATTTCATACTTTCAAAATTGTTAAATAAAAGTGTACGAAAACATTTGGAATTCTTTCAAAATCAAAATTAAAACCCAAACAAAAGGTGGAATTACCTCTATTACGTTGACGAAGCGCAGTCGATTGGGAGAGGGCTATTATGTTTGTCACGGAATTATAATAGAAAAACTACTCATGTTTTCAAAAACTTCAACATGACCTTTTTTGAAGATCCTCTGTTTCTGATGAACACATTTCATTAAGAAAAAAAATGTATCTTCGCAATTGTAGCTGTAGGAAGACGCCGAAAATTTTTTAATTTGTTTGTTTTTGGAAAATCAGGCATTTTAACGACTATGAGACCTGCACCATTCCCTTAAGCGTCCTTTAAGCTATCTACGATCCCAATTTTATAAAAAAATGTTCGGTTTTTAAGAAAAATAATGATTTTTAATCTTTTCAATTTTCTAAAAATCAAGGTTTTCAACCAACATGAGTCCTGCACCATTTTCTTAAACTTCCTTTTATACTATCCCTCAACAAAATTTCATCAAAATTATTGCTGCCATATTAAAAAAATAAAATATCCCACGGGCTTCATGTAAAGTACCTCCCCCCCCCAAAAAAAATTAAAATATCGGTTTCAAAGGCAAGGAGCCACGACATCAGCCAGATGAATCGGGGAATATCAGTTAAGGAGAAAATCGGCTGAACGGTTTAGCCGCTAGGGTTGTTACCGGACAGACGGACAGACAGACGTTTTGTCGTCAATCTATTTTTCGGTATTAAGGAGACATAAAACATTGATTATGGCTACCCCATGTGTTAGAGGATTTTTTTCTAACTTCAGACACTGGATTTATCCACTTTTTTGTTACCAGGGCCCTGTAATAAGTGTTTTTCTATCGAAAATTCGCCGTTTTTTCGCGCAGCATTACATAACATTCTCCTCTTAAGAAGTTCCTTCTTAAACGTGAGAAAGTAAAAGGAGGAAGTACAAGAAGCAGAAGGAAATTATGAAGAATAAAAAAGTGAAGAATGAAATGAAAAAGGATAAGAGAAAAATGAATAATAGAGAAGGAAATTAATATCAAGAGGAAGATGAAGAATGGAAATGAATACAAATAAGACGGGGAGAAAGTATGAGCGCTTAAGTTTGACCAAATACCCTTTCCTCTGCAAGATATTTGCGGGTCGCCCTGTCGCGTGTGCTTCGCGACGTGACGGCGATGGCGCCCGCGTGCTTCGCATCCTACGGCCCCTTTCCTGCGGCCAGGGTCGGCCAACGCGGCGCGCGGCGCCCGATAATCGAGGCGACGAGCGCAGCCGTTAATTAATCACGCCCCTCACCCCTTCCCTCACGCCCGCTACTCCTCCCTCCCTCAACCCCGCGCGACGCCACCAGGTGGCGAGGTGACGTACATCGCGTAAGGCGGGCGGGGGGGGGGAGTTCTGGGTGGTCTTTGGAGTTTGGGGACGCAAGGGGAGATTGATGACAGGGGCGGAAAAACGACGGGGTTCGCTCGCTCTCCAAGGTCGTCGACGTCGCCGCCGCCGCTGCCGCCGTCGCCAACGACAACGACGGTGGAGCTCCTCGAGGATCGACCCTCGGTGTGTCGCGGGACGGCGGCGGCGGACGTCGAGTGATTGGAAATGAGATTTCGGGCGAGTGCTTGAGGGACACTGTAGCGTGTGGCTCTTGGCTCTTAAGTCAACGTCTGTCATCCAGAAGGGTTTAATTCCTAAAATACCACTCCTTGGCCGGGTGACGTTTATCGAATGCCTTGGAACAACTCAGCCATTTCGCGCGCTACTATTATATTGATATTTTAGTACGAGAATTTTATCCCAAGCGTATCGGGAAGTACATTCCGGATGGTGAAGGCCCATAGAAATCTTATATTTTTTTTACACATTTCTTCTAAAAAAACCTTTCAGCCCACATTTGAACCAATAAAAATAAAGCGATTCTCCTGGGTTTTAGAGGAACCCCCTGTCAGTCATTGCTCCATATAATGGAAGTTACACTACATCCATTTTTCGGCTTTTTAGAAAATATATTTTTAATAAATTATATTAAGCAAATTAATGAGGTTGGAGATAACTTTTGCAGTACAGTTCAGGTGACTTAGAAGTAATTAAAGCGACATTAGTCAGATTTAACGTATTATTTGCCACATTTTCAATGAGATTTGACCCAATTGAGAAAATCAATTATTCAGCAGTTGAATATAGAAGAAATTCTTGGAAATTATTATAACTATTTTTAATTTGATAAATACTCAAACAAATGCAGAAAAATGAGATGTTTAGAATAAAGGGAAGTAAAAAGGTTTAATACAGATTTTGAATAGATTCAATTTACATCCATTTTCAGTTACATCGCAAAACCACATGTAGGCTGTAAGTGAGGGGGTTGAAGGAAAGCTTCTTTTAGTGGTTTTCTATTCACTTGGTACCTAGTATAATAGAATAAATTAATACCAAACTGGTTTATATAGAGTGTCCAACTACGGGTCATCTTCATAACTTCTAAACTGTTCACGATATCGAAATGCAGTTTTCGCTCAACAATGCAGAATCATGGGGCAAATAATATGTTGTAGAGATATTGTTCGAAACATTTTTAGTTTAAATAAATTAATTATATTTGATTTTTTTAAAATGGAACCCTATATTTTTCTCACTTGCAATAGATCACAAAAAGAGGAATGCAATCATGTTATTGTAGTTAAAATGTCTTGTGGCTGCTACAGGAAACATTGCACGTTTAATTTCAAATCACACGTCAGAAAGAATAATTGTACACCCAAAATATAATCAAAACATTAACATGATATATCATTGTATTCCTCTTTTTATGATCTTTCAATCACTGGAGACAAACATATATAATTCCATTTAAAAATCGAAGATTAATAAATCTCTCGAAAACTAAAAAATATTTCAAACAATATCTCTACAGCATATTACTTGCCGCGTGATTCCACATTGTTGAGCGAAAACTGCATTTCGATATCATGACCGTTTAGGTATGGGGGTGGCCCATAGTTGGTGGTACACCGGTATATTATGATGTTCTCGGATTGCCGCTGGCATGAAGCCTACACAAAAATTTATATTTCTCAAAGGAGGTCGAAAATCGCTTATTAGAGTTTTCAGAATCAAATTGTCCTAGAGACCGTGGTTCATACCAACTTCACGTACATTACCCGCCATCCTAACGGCATGGGTTTAGTGTCATTTTATTGCAGTTAAGTAAGAGTCCAATTCAGTAGACTGAGCCGTCAATGAAACTCCCTCTATGTTGACACATACACGCCTCAGTTAAATTTGTTTAGCTGAGGTTGGCATCATTTTCATTAGTTTTGTTTTCTACCAACATGTACGAAACTGCCCTGTTGAACGTGTTCGAGCGCATTGACAATTTTCTATTGAATTTGACATTTTGGTGTGATATTCTCATCGCATTATCTGTGTTTTAATTTTTAAACCAGGCATTTGAAACAATGTCAGGTAAGCGTGTTAAAGTTTCGCATAAAAATCCAGTTAAATTACGAATAATAAATAGTTCAGCCAGGTGCAATGTTTTTAGACTATTTGGGAAAATTTGAGTTGAATTTGCAAGCAAAGTATGAAAGAAAAGGGGTAACGAAGACGGATTCCAAACTTATATGTGAAGTGGCATATTTATTTGAGGTAAGATGTTTATTAAATGTAACATTTTAAATATTCACACTAGGACGATATTTTAGCATGTATTTTGTAGATTATTACTTTCTCGCATACGTTACGTTATACTGAATAATTTTGTAAATTTTTAATTGTCTCTCGCGTCGTTAATATTTACGTTAGCGACGATTTGTTCACATTATTGTATTTATGAGCAGATATACTTTAAATAATGCCATAAAACTGAAAAGGTTTCTGTGAAAATGAGCCCAAAATTCCGCATTTTCAGAAAAGCTCAAACGCCATTTTCTCCAAAATGCCTCCAAATGTTTTCTTCAAACTTTTCCAACGAATAGTGCTAATTGCAACGTTCGAGATGACATAAAATTCATTTGGGTGTATGCTTTTGATTTTTCAAAAATAACTACATTAAAAAAATCTCTCATACTTTTAAAACGCACATTTCCAGCGATACATCTAGTACATTATTGCGTTTGTGAACGAACTTTCCATAAAGCTTTTCGAAAACAAAAATTTTTGTGAAAAAGAGCTCCAAATTTCGCATTTACACCAAGGCTTCAACGACATTTTCTTAAAAAAGGTCTTTTTAAATTCTTTTTTCATTTTTTCGGTTTGCTAATGATAGAACCAAAATATTTCTTTTTGAATATTAAAAAAGAGTAAAACCTCGACGCATAAAGAAATTTTTGTTGTAAAATTTAAAGCCATTTTTAAGAAAATGGCATGATTTTCTTAAAAAATTGAGTGATTTGAAACAAAAGAATACAGCAAAATGACTTTCATGTCATCTTAAACGGTGTATTAAGTACTATCCATACAAAAAGACTGAAGAAAAAAATTGGAGCCGTTTGATCGTTTCTGAAAATGGGGAATTTTTAGCTCATTTTCACAGAAAACTTTTCAGTTTTCAAGAAACTTAATGAGACAACATTTAAATCACATATACACCTAAATGCAATAACGTGCAAAAATCATAATGTAAATATTGTAACGTGCACAAATAAAAATGTAAATATTAACGTGAGACGCAATACATTTTTTTAATTTTTGAAAGAATAAAAGAATAAAGCAACATGGCGTTTGTCATATTTTACAGTACATTTAGCACGATCCCTACCAATCGTTTAAAGAAAAAATTGGAGCCTTTTTTGAGAAAATCTTTTTTTATTTCTTATATTGCATATTTTGCATGAAATATTGCTCGGAAACTACTAAAAGTTTTTAAAAAATGTACAGAATCTTAACGAAAGAACTACGTGTGGAGAAAAAACTTTTACTTGAAGGAAAAATCTCTTATCTTCAATTTTGTAATAGTGGGAATCAGCGGAAAAAATTAACTATTGAAAGTTTTGAAAATTCATAGTTAACAGTGAAAAACGGATCTTTGCCATCTTTATAAGGATTTTTACTCTATTCTGTAAATCAATTTTTAAAAAACGTTTTGAGCCATTTTTGAGAAAATTTGGAAAATGACATTGGGACATGTACAGTACCTCCCAAATTTAATTTTTTCTTCAAAATCGCAAAGTTTCGACTCGACACAGATTGATGGGGGAATATCAATTTTGGAAAAATACTACATATGGTTTAGGCGCTAGTGGTGTTCACAGTCGGACGGACGGAAGGAGAGATGGACGAACAGATAGACGGACGTTTAAAGAAACACTTTTGCGGTATCAGGACACCTCAAAACGTGTATTTCCGTTGAAATCTCAAAATCCATTTTCTGTAGCATTACATATCTTTCTCTATACTACGTATATAACTCTGCATATACGTACCTACACGAGAAAGTAAAAGGCAGTTATATAACCATTATATACATATATTTATATATATTTATTTATTTATATATATTTATTTATTTATATATTTATATATATACATATATTTCAAAATATTAAATTTTACAGAACGTAAAATAGGTTAGAACATTTTATTTTACTCAGCGACTCAGAGAAAAATAGGATTTGCGTTAATAACGTAGCGATTAAACATTGCAGGATAATAAAGTAGTTTTGTGAACCACCTAATAATGAGAAAACGAAAACATTTTGCATTTTGAAGAGATGTGAATACTATTTATTATCTCCACCACTTGGGACTGATTCTGTGCATGCACAGAAATTATTAGCACGTTTACAAACGTATCATATGTATTACGTAGAAAATGAAATGTTTAATTCCCATAATGCTGTAATGAGGGTTAAGCAGCGTAACGTATGAGTAACAATTGTCACACTTCTTTAATATTATTATAATTTGAGTCGACTTTTGGCCGTGATATCCAATTAGTAACCACCTAATATCCCACAAAAGTACGTATTCGGATGCGTCGCACCTCTGACGTTGACTAGATTTGCACTAATTTAAAGTAATAGCTGTTTTCGACTGTTCGTTGCGAAGAGTTAGGAATCAAGTCTGGTAACATTTACATGATATTTGATACACATTTTGTTAGAAGCAATAAACAGTGTAAGTAACGTCCGAACTTGGGACCGTGTTTTTACTTTCTCACTACGGGGTACAGAGAAAATTATGAAATGCTGCGCGAAAAAACGGTGTTTTTTCGGCAGAAACACTATTACAAGACCATGGTAACGAAAAGTGGATAAATCCAGATGTTAAATTTAGAAAAAAATCATCTAACACGTGGTGTAGCCAGAATCCGCTTGTTTGTCTGTCTGTCCGTTTGTGAACAATGCTTGCGGCTAAACCTTTCACCCGATTTTCTCCAAAATTGATATTCTTCAATTGATCAGGCTGATGTCGCGGCCCATTGAATTTGAAACCGATATTTCAATTTTGGGGGTTACTTTACATGAAGCTTCTGGGACATTTTCCAAATTTTCAAAAAAGTGGCTCCATGGTTTTTTATTAAATTTTGTTGCTGGATAGTGTGAACGATGTTTAAGAGAACGGTGCAGGTCTCATGCTCTTTGAAAATCCTTTTGGAGTCGTCGGAGTCTTCGTACGACTAAAACATTTAAGACAGAGGTTTTTCCCCTTAATGCAGTCTGTTCCTTAAAGAGATTTTGAATTAAGTTAATGTATAATTTTTCGAAAATTTGAGTAGTTTTCGAATAATTTTGCGTTAAAATACAGGCGAGAAAATACCTGCAGTTTTGGCACCACTAGTTAATCTTCTTCTCGAGGGATGCAAATTGTAATAACAATGGTTTACCATTAAGTTTTATCATCGATACTGCCCTAATCTCATATTGCTAGTTGTTCTCAGCTGTCTATAACTCTAATATCCCTCCAGAAAAGGGTCTCTTTGCAATCCTTTCATTTCCGTGGCTTCAATCGAGCGCTGTCCATAAATAAAGAGCTATTTGACGTGAAATGTGATTTTCGCATCAAAGAGCGATTCTTCTTTTTCAATATTTCCCATCGCAGCGGTTAATCGCCGCCCCAGGCTGGCTGGTTACGGTTGATGGCACTGGGTGAGCAGGTGGGGGAAACAGGTAGCGATGACGGAGATTTCTCGCTAAGAGAAAATCCATAACGTATTACTGTCTGCTCATAAATAGTATACTACTGATGGTTTTCAATAACCTCTGGCTATTGGAAAGGTACGAGTCCGGGTGTTTGCAATTATGCCAATAGCGTAACGAAATCAGATCGGGCCTGCCCGCAAAACTTTTATCCGGGCCCCCTTTAGAAAAGTGTATAGCAAACACAAATAGTGATAGTACCTTCAGTAATAAAAATATGCCCTATAAATAGGCCCTCTTTTACCTGGCCCCGCCGGCGTCGCGGGCCTTGCGGGCCCGAACGTTACGCCACTGACTCTTGTATTGGTGAAATAAATTCATGCTGAAATAAGCCACTTCGTAATGGCATCCTTCAAATATTCTTATTGAAATAATTGATTGTCGCTCGCAGGGCAACTCAAATTCCTTTTTCTTTTCTCTCAAAGGGCTCTGGCAACTCAAATTCCTATTCTAAGAAAGCAACTGGTTGAAATTCGCGGCGAAGCGAAACTTTTCTTCCTCTTAGTGTCACTAGTTATTACTCAACGATTACTCTTTTTTTTTTAAAAAAAGAAGGGCACGACATCTTTTAAACATCTGACATTGAGAGTTAATAGAACTGAGAAAGAAATCTTTGGATTTATTATTGGAGGTGTAGGACAGGTTCGAAAATTAATCTCAACTTTCAGTTTTCAAAAATGTATAGGTTCTAATGAAAGTCGGAACTATATTTTTTCACGTGCATTTTCACTATTAAAAAAAGAAAATTAGAAGGGAAAATGCTGTCATTTTCTAGAAATGTTTGAAAATGTAGCAAGGGCTTCATGAAAAGTAGTCCCAAAGTTTTAATATATTAACGATCCCCGGAATGGCATAACTTAACGTATTTACCAGTTTCACCTCCAAAGCTTATGAGAGATACGCACCTAGGGCCATTCATCCAGCTAGCCAGCCAGACGTCCTGCAGACATCCCGATTTTCGGTTACAAAAAGGTGTGTGGCACTTTTATCAATCTTAACCGACTTCCACTCGATACTTTCGCCAATCTTAACCGCACTTAATGTTGTCGTGTGTGAGAAGCTACAGTTGAAAAGAACCTTTACATTGTTTTAGGACCGAAAACTCCAGATCGTATTGTTGAGATGATTTCAATATTTTACTGCCAATATTACAATATATTATAAAACTATTAATGCCTAAGATTCTACTTGAATGTTTGGCCTTCTGAATTTTTTTTTGTCTTTTCTCCTCCACTTCTCAATCGAAAACACCTGGAGAGTTCAGGGTTATAGTCGGAATGGGACAGGATATACCAACAGTTTCTTTCAATCTCATATTTTGAACCTTTATCTGGATCTAACATCGTCGGGGAGAAATAAATTTTATGCCATCAGGAAACTTCGCTCTTTCCTAAACGTTTGCGTGGAATATGACGGTGAGCACTGACAGTTGTACCTGGTATATGTCATTCACTTTGTAGATAAATCATTTAACACCACATTTCTACTGCATCATATGAGATCATCTGTATACTGCAACTTGTGGAAGTACGTGTGATGTTACAAAGTATTGAAAATTACATTACTTTTGTTTCAGAGTATTCCATCGATTTCTATTTGACATTCCCTGATAAGATTAACTTAAAGGGATATCCAGATATTGATATATTTCAAGCATATAGACGGACGTGACAAGCTCGAAGTATGTACTGTATACAACTATACAATCTTTTATTGATACGTACGCGAAAACTCTCGCCTACCAAAATTCGTTCTAGAAAAGACGTACCCATCACAAAGCAAAGTCCACAGAGAAGTATTTATCCGCTTGGCAACATGTGGCGCTCGCCGTGCTGGCCGCCCGGATCCAATGGCGCACTAAGCGCGAGGATCCCCAAGAGAATAAATAGTGGTGGCGTATGTGACGCCGTCGCCGCGCGCGACAATAGGCCAGGGAGGGTGAGCGCCCGCCCGATTCGATTCGCTCCCACCTGCGCGCTTCCGCGGATTTAAAAGCGTTTTCGCATCGCACGCTCCATCGCGTTGACAGGCGACGAGCGATGCGGCCGCGCCGCGCCACGCCGCGCCGCGCCCTCCGCGCCATTGAAAGAGGCCGCAGCGGCGTTCGGCGGACGGGAGTGACGGAGAGGCGGGGGCAGCGGGGGTAGGGAGGACGGAAAAGCAGTGATGGCGGCCGCAGAGGACGAAGGGGGCAGGGGCAGCGGCAGGGTATCGCACCGGGGTCGAGGATAGAAGGAAGCGAAGACGAGCGAGGCGGCGAGAGAGGGCGGCAAAACTGCGTGGCATACGCCGAGGTGTGGCGGGGACTTGGGAAAGCCGTGAAATAGGGGAGGCTGGTACCAGAGAGTGGGCGGAAGCGGTGGGGTGTAGACGTGGGTCTAGTTGGGGATGGTCGGGGAGAGGAGGACGGGGAGGAGGGAGGCGGAGCGGGACGACGACCGTGGTGTTCGGCGTTCGGCGACACTCCCATCGAATTTCACGCTGCCGATCGATGTGTGCGCTCCATTCACCGCAAGAGTCCTGCCGCCGAAAGCATTCATTTGCCCCAGTGCGGATGTATGGACTAGATCTGTCGCAAATATGAAGCTTCCGTCGAGAAGTGGGGTTGAGCGGGCGATCGACGCTTCTTTTATGGCCCATTTTGCTCTTTGAGTAATAACGCAAATCCTGATATCGGTTCCTAACAGTTAAAATTAAAATGGTGAGATGTTCTGGCAACTAAAATTTGGTGAAAACATATGGATATCAAAAGCTAGATTTATTTCTAAATATTTTTACTTTCTCGTATACATACGTATACAGTCTGGCCCATTTAACTTGACAAATCAAAATAACTCGAAAAATATGCAACGTACAAAAAATATCAAAGGCAAAAAATTAATATCTTCAAAGGGGACATCTTGTCAGACCTAAAATCAAATTTCTCCGCTCGCCCTTTGAGGGTGAGGCGGGAGCCAATTTTGAAATCTTAAGTGGGAACCCCTATTTTTATGTCAGATTTGGATTCTGCGCTAAAAATACATAGGATGGTCTAAAAGTTTCTGTGAAAAACAGCTTCAAGTTTCGTCTTTACAGCAGTTCTTAAACGACATTTTCTTAAAAACCGCTCCAAATTTTTCAAAGAAAATTGCCATTTAGGACGAGGTTTTACTGTTCTTTAATATTCTTAACATAACATTTCCGTTCTACTATTTGGAAACCGAAAAATTAAGAAAATGTCAAAAAAATGTACTTTGGGTGGTGATAGATCGCAGCTGGCTAGAGTATGTGGCAAGTACGAATAGCTTGCCGAGACCCAAGGAAATAGTAAAACTAATACGGGAAAAGTCTGTGCCATTCTGTAGTACCTCTAGTGGGAATGTGGTGTAGAGAGAATCAAGGTTTTGTGTCAGTCCCTGACATCGAAAATGTGTTTTTTTCTCAGGCGTTTGTGCGTCGGTCTGTGAATAGCACTAGCGTCTGTAAGATACACGGCCTAAACGGTATGAATAAAAAGATATCAAAACTGATGTCCCCCAATCGATCTAACTTTTGTCACGGGACACTTAATTCGAACTGGAGATTTTAATTTTTGCGGGTAAAAGCACTTATTTTAATTTGCAAAATATGCAAAATGCCTTATTTTACGTGGCGAGACTCAGGCCATGAGGCCTGCTCTTCCGGCTGACCCACGCAAATTTCGCTACGCTCCTTTCACCAACTAGCGGAGAAGGAAGGCATTATCTCGGGCGACGAAACAGGCGACTTGAATTTAGCTTGATTTAGGCTTGAGTCCTCCCCTCCAAAGGAAGGCGTACGAAGGATTTTTTCGCCCTTAAAAAATCTACTGCTTCGGTGGGGTTGGAACCCGCGATCTTGGTTACAGCAGTCCGTTACGCTAACCGCTACACCATTGCAAACCGCAACATAGGCTATTTTCAAATTGAAAAGTAATCTTCCAAATATTTTCCTTATTTTTTTTATTCGATTAGAGCAAATAACGTTTAAGAAAATTGCACAGATTCTAGTTTCAGCAAAGCCTCAATTTAAATTAGCCTCTTTAAATTATGTTATGTAAAAATTTTGAAAATATTAATACTTTTTGCGTAAAAAAATATTTTTATAACAATAGATCAATTTTCTTTCTTTAATTTGTTTGCCCAATAAAGTTGCTGAATAACAGAGCGTGGGTCGTATTTCCATGAAATCTTTTGGAATTTTGAGAATTAAAAATGTTCATTGATTTTAGAACTTGTTTTATTCTTCAGTATTGAAGCCAGGAATTTCTTCTGGAATGCACTCTATTTGTAAATAGATTTCAAATCATGTTACGTACTCTTTTTGAAAATGTAAGCAGTTGTTGCGTAATTTTGGATTATAATGTGCAAGAATCACAGAAACTTTACGCTTCCTTTAGCATCAGAATTTCACGAAGATTCTTCTCCAAAGGCACCGATTCCTCTAAAAGCAAAGATTCCTCTAAAAAAGAAGTTCTGGGTAAAATCAATAGCATAGAAAATCAACAACCACCAACAAAGAAACGGGTAATTATTTTGAGGTTTAATAAGCATTCTCACAAGCCCTCTTAACCATTAGAAAACATAAGTTGTTTTCAGACAATCGTTCTCTTCTGTTTATACCGCATACTCTCAAAGGCCTCTCATCCTTTAGTGTCAAATAAAATTGTATGTCCCCTAAAATCTTGGTGAGTTACATCCAGAAAATATTTTTCTAATTGATTGCTACAGTCGTACATTATTCAAATGGAGATAATGCACGCAAACATTGACATTTATATTAAACTGCTATTTAGTTCAAACATGATAACTTATTATCATTATCTTCACACAAATCATACTGTATGTAAAATGATTTGTTAGTGCGTGGCAAGAGCACATGTCACATTCTGCTAAATATAAAACAAAACGATGACAGAGAGTAGATTTAGGTCAATATTGTAGAAAAGGCTGTGAAGCAATTATTGATATCATGTCTATACCAAACGAAAAAGGAATGTTTTGAAAACAGATTGATGTTTTCAGCTCAAAATGTCATATTTTGGAGATATATTTTGACCAATCACTACATAATTATTAGGGGGCGGGTTTTGTTTAAATGTAATTTTTTTCTTTTCACTTTAGAAAAATGCGTTTTAGAATAGAAATTCATTTTATGTTATGCCAAAAGGAAATGACCCATTTTTGTTCATCATTTTGTTCGTTTTCATAAGTCATTTTTTACCTTTTTCCGTAATTTTTAAGGCATTTTTCGACGATTTAATCGATTTTAATGTCATTTTAATGGTACTTGCTTCTAATAATAGTTACGAAATACAACTGTTCTCCACAGAATTTCTTAGTACCTATACCTGGTGGCCTATTCGATTTCTTCGCTCAGAAGTTGTAGTGTCAGCCATTGTGAGTATGTAATTTAAGTATTCTGTGACGCCTGTCAGCGCCATTGGCCGTGCAGCCCATTTCAGGAAAACTACAGATTTTCTGGTAAAGAACAGCCCAAACCAAAAGTTTGCAAGCTCAGTTTACTCGAACGAATAGAAGAAGACTCGATTACATCAGCAACATATCCAACAGCTTGAATTGCTCATCCATACTGGATTTAATCACATTTTTACGTCATTTTTCTTTGTTTTTAGGCTTTTTTAAAACACTTTAAAGTTGTTTTCACTTTTAAAACTGGGTTCAACTTCAGTATCAAGCTATTTTCACATTTAAAACATGTTTTTAGAATGAACGGATCCGGAGCATTTTATTGGTCATGTATTTGGCGATGTTTTAGGTCATCAAAATTCCGCCACCTAATAATTATTAATATAATTTCATGGGATACGGAGTAGTTTATTTTTTTCTTTATACAATCATAAAATGAAATTATCCATGACTTACATAATATTCGAACTCACAACCTTACCCTGAAGTAATTGCCGTTTAACCGCACTATGCATCTCAACTCATTTACTCTAGATTAATTATAATTACGTTACATGACCATTTGTAAATTATTTTTCTGTGGAGGCATACTGAATGGCTCCATTGGCATTACAAAAATTTTCATTTGTAATGACACCACTCATCTTTATTAAGTTTTGAAGTTCTATTTCCTTTCTCATTTCCAGTAAAAAGAATAAAAGTAAATCTCTAGGCTGGAGTATCACCTCATAAAACGTTTTTATTTTGTTTTTGAACAAAAACGTTAGTATCTTTGGATTGGAAGAAAATAATGCTATTAACCTTAATTTTTTAAAATGTAAACTTAATTAGTTTTATGATATTAAAATTCACAATGTAGTAGTAATTGATTGTTCAAAAGAGACAAAGCCCAATCATTTGCAACCGTCTTTGCATAGACACATTGTTTTTATTTGTTATTCACATTCATATATCAGAAACTTAATAACTTTTTTGCTAACTCTTTAATGAAGTTCATAGAACCGATTTTTGCAGGTAAGTTTTGCATCACATTATGTGCACACTGTGACACTAGTCTCCTGCTTGTTAAGTTGAAAGCATTCGGAATTAGATGGAGAGTGTTTTTTTTACTAGGCCGCTGTTCAAATTTGATCATTCCGCTTTCGTTGTTCCCAAGTTGTTCTGCTACGTTGAGTTTGCTCTCCGACTGAAAAGGATTTCATTCCGCGAAAGCGTACGACGAGCTTTTTTTCGACGAAGTAGGAAGACGAAACGCACAGGGGCTGGCTCACCAGTTAGCAGGACTCCGGAAGGCTCGTGAAACTAAGAGCATATCTCCCATGAGACATTAAATTCACAATAGTTAATCCTGATATTGCTTTTTGGTGTAAAACTTCTTCTACAAAAGTGGCGTAAGTTTGTTGGAGCGTTAGATTAATGGGAAAAATATGCTTGGAACGTGAAGAGACTGATTGGTTTTAAATGAAAGATATGAAGAATATAAAACCTGGCCGTTTTAGTGATGGCAGTTCATCTTTTGTGACTAGAAGTTTGGTTACCTGATTGTTATAAAATATTATTTGAGTTATTATTTTATTATTAGTTTGATTATACTGTGCGTACAGAGTTAGTTATCATACTCATGTATCACTTCTTACGAGACAAGTGATGTGAAGCGCCAGCAAGGCTCCAAGAAAACAGTCCGTTTGATACTCACATGTTGCGCTATGAAACAGCAATTGATGTATGTATTATACTGTGATTTTTCTAACTTGGCTCCTCAAAGCCCATCTTCACGATGTCACGGTATTTCACGTGTTTCTCAGTCGTGCCGCTAGATATCGCATGGTTGCGACCGTATCAAAACTCCTCAAGAGTATTTTTACTGAAGAACTTTAGAAACGTGCCAAAAGATTGAGGAGCAAGCGGGTTTAATTGTACACAGGTTAAGAACCACTGAAGAAGAATGAGACAGGGAAAGGGGGAGCAATGAGAGGGCTCGGGCATGGCGAGCCAGTAGCCGGCGGAGGGTGGGGAGGACAGAAACATCGTCAGGCGTTTCATGGACGAGGCCGCATGGTGCAGCTTCATTCTGGGGCGGGGCACACCAGAGCTCTGCCGAGACCTTGGCGCAGACTGCGCAGCGGCGAATGAGCCGGGAAGCACTGCAACTGCAATGGTCGCCGGGGGAGGGGGTGAAACAACAAGCGCCATCGCGCAGGAGAAGGGAGGGGGAGGAGGAAGGAAGGTACACCGCTGTACACAGCAGCGCTGCGAAGGCGGTGGACACAAAATTTTCGTAAAGAATTTTAACATTACTTTTTACCTAGTTCATGTCGTCTCCAGAGAAAGGTCTTATTTTCAAGAAATGGGTATTTAATGACTGCATGCAAAATACCGAAAATAAAAATGTAAGATTGTATTTTTTCATAGTTTTACCACAAAACAAACGTTAAAAAGTGTTTTTAGGTAATTTGAAGATTGTCGGGAATTTTGTTAGTCGAATATGAGAAGAATGACCCAAATGAGGTTTCTAAAGAAACAGAATTCTCCAAGATGTGACAAATTACATTTTGACCATAAAAATGTGAAGAATTGAAAAAATGAAAGAACCATAAGTATTTTACAGAATAAGGCAATTGTTTTCAACTAATTTATCATGTCCGACTCATGCTCGCATGGTGTGTGTGTGTGTGTGTGTGTGTGTGTGTTTTCTTAGTAATGTGTACTAATATCGGAAATCCAAATCACTGAGGGAAATGCGAGCGTCTTTATCAGCAAAATTACGGTGACATCTACATTTTGTAGAGCACATAATCTGAAACGAGACTGCTTACGAGCGCTACTAAGATTCCGCTGACGTCACAACTGAAGGCACCGTTCGTGACCGTTTCGATCCAACGTGCTGCAGCGATCGAGCTAGCGAAGTACTGCAAGAGAGACCCGGAAGAGAATCGAGAGGGCGCGGAGAGGAAGTGACAGCCGCGAAGACGGCAGTGACAGGCGCGGCTGCTCACTCATTTCAGGGCTGAAGGGTGTGGCCGCCCTCTGACCGTCCTTGGGGCCCAAAGGCGCCCTCGAGGGAGAGACGAGTCGTCGAGGGCGCTCCAGCAGAGGTGCCCCCTTCGCGCCCTTCGGCCTCTCCAGTGCTGTGCGCCTCTGCGCACCTTCACGTTCACATGCAGTCGCCTGCCGTCTTAATAACAGTTGAAACGTGTCCCTTGTGGCTAGTGAAGAGTAAAATTTACTTACTTCAAAAGTTAACAAGCGCGGCAAGGAAATATATAATAAGCGATTAGTCATTACAATTTCGTAAAACAGTTTTATTTAAAGACTCCAGAAACACTAATTAAACATTGAAGCAACTTTTAGAGAATCGTTGGACAACTATATTATGTAATAGACTAACTGTCGAAGACGACTACAGTAGTTCGTAAACTTTACTCAGAGATCTCAAGATATTCTAATTGCAACGCTCTTACTGTAATAAAACGAATCTAATAAAAACACTAAGAATACGCTCATGTCAACGTCCAAGAGTACAAATTACGTTGCAAGGAAGTGGTATCTTGGCTCACCACGACAGGGATGCTATGTGTAAAAATTTATACCAGAAACTAACTTATACTGAATACTACTTATCATTAGTATTCTAGGCTAAAATAAGAAGCTACACAATTGCTTTAGTGAACAGTTTGTTAAGTCAGTTTAATTTTCTTAAATTTAAAAGAGAACATTAAAATTGAGGTATCAATAATTGTGATCTATCGACGTTTCAATTAAATACATTTATGTACAGAAATAAAGACAATTCGAGATATAAGGGGGCCGTTATCTCATTCTCAGAGTCCCGACTAAGAAAAGTTATTTATCTATTATTATTCTATGATTTTCCATATCTTTCTTCAACACAAATCATTCCCTCAAAAATGATCTATAGATGATTCGGTCCTCGTTGCTACTACACCGGGGCCTTATCTTGAATGTAAGGTACAGACTGAATTTACTAAAATTTGATTCTCTTGGTCGTTTAGTTTTGAAAATAATTAACGTTAATCTTTGGGCCATGGGCTTGTGCTCATGTAACACGTGGAAAAATCAGTTAATACAGTCTGATAAACCCTGCACAGAAGTGAGCGCACGGCAAAGAGTGCGCGAGGACAACGCGTCACAGTCCGTCACCCAAATAGGTGACATGTTGGTTAGTCGTTTTCGAATACGTCAAATAAGAATACGGATCGTCGTTCAGATTCTTACTGCGTTTATTCAAGCCGGAGAAATAATGCACTTCGCGGGATATTGAAATTAAAAATGTTGAAATTACGTTACTCGGCTTCATATTAAACTGAGATTTTAAAAAATTGAAAGTACATTTATAACAAAAATACTGATATTTTATATTTTTAATTTCTTCGGTAAATCGAGAACATTATATATAGTGAGAAAAAATATAGTGAGACAATATCGCATTTATTTAATTAATAAAACGGCATTCTATGTCGATATATGAATTACTGATGTTTCCCCTATTTTTAAATTGTATTAGTAAATCTGCATTCACTAGAAGAAATCCGCATTTTCGAACTTAAAACTTCGCAATCGGAAGTTTCACATCTGGCAACATTGCTTCTGACCCAATAAGCAGCACGGAGTAGGAATGAGATCTCTCACACAATAAGCCGTTTCTCACTCACTAAAATTTTCGGCCATTATTTTTATTATTTGGGCGTTAATCGTAATTTTACAATTATCATTTTTTCTATTTTGGTGTAATTTTTAAATAATTTATGATTAATTTGCAGGGCTGTAATGAAAAACGTCGAAGCCATCATTTTAAATGGCAAATTTCGAGGTGAGAATGTATTACTGCCACGGATCCCTATTATGCCCACAGATGTGCCAATTCAATTTAAACGTCTTCAATTTCCGTTAAGATTGGCATTTACGATGACTATCAACAAGTCTCAAGACCAAACGATGTCTGTTTGTGGCTTATGTTTTAGCGCACCATGTTTTTCACACGGTAAATTATACGTGGCATGTTCTGGAGTGGGCAAACCATCCAGTTTATTTGTGTTAGCTAAAGATGGGATAACAAAAAATATTGTATACACTATTGCGTTGGGGGATTGATATTTTTTAGTAAAATTATTGTAATTAGCTATGTATATCATTTCAAAAATAAATTACAATAAATTAAAAATATAAATGTTTGGTATTGTGTTATTTTTATATTCCATCATCGTTCACAGCGCTCCATGCCTCTTCAACTTATATATACATCCTCAAACACAAACAATTATTAATTTTTTCTACTAAAATAATCCTAGGAATAATTTATATGGCAAAACAACGTTTGCCGGGTAAGCTAGTATATATATATATATATATATATATATATATATATATATATATATATATATACAGGGTCTTTAGTTTATCTTGCAACCCATCATTGCTAGCGCCTGTTCTTATTTCGGCAATTTGGCAACCGCGAGCCTCTGCTTTCTTTCAATATTGCCGTGGCTGACTCATGACAGCAGAGAAGGAAGTGAGCCGCGCGCCATAATCTGCAACTTTCCTCTTTCTGTGTTTTCCCATTCAAGGGATTCAGCGGGCAGGTATGTGGCTTACAAGCCGGAATCTTTTCGCGCTGCGCAGGGTGGGTGGGGTGGGGTGGGTGGAGGCATGGGCCAGCAAACAAAACGTCTCTTCAGGCGAGTCTGTCTGCTTAGGAATGGCAAGTCTGTATGCTTCAGAATGCTTAAGAAACGAAACTGTAACATAGAAGATGGGGAGGGAAGTTATGACTGATTTATCGACTTATTAACAGCAAAGTAACAATAATTATTATTTAATGAACGCCAGCTCGGAGACAAATTACAATGATATCTCGTGAAACATCGCCGCCAAGCTGTTTATTATTTATAACAATAATTAATTATGGTACCTGGAAATTAAACAAATTAGAAAATCGTAATAAAATTAATAAAAATATTAATAAAATAAATCTCTTGAATTTTCTAATAATTTCTCCTCCTTTAAAACAGGCACTGCGACTGCTTCCTATCCATATCCACCGTGTCTCTGAAGCGCTGAATTAATCTACAAATTGTTGATTTGTTGGGGACTGGCGTTTCCAAAAAATTTCTTGAAACATTTCCGGGCTCTTTAAGAAATATTTAGTGCCAAAATAAACTTCCACCAGAAATACACGTTGAACCTTCGTCAACATTTTTGAAGCGATTCTTCTTTCCTAAACGCGAGTTCCTACGATAATGAATGAAACGTGAAGGAATGACTGCCCTAGTGCTTGCTCTTTCTTCCAACTAAAATAGCCCCGTTCTCCTCCGAAATATGCGACGAGGGGTGGGTCGTTAAAAGTGAAAGGGAAGCCAAAGGTATTTCACGCGTTGCCAAATTACTAAAACAAGTGGTTGTGTTTTCAGATACGGGTTGCGAGTTAGACTAAAGACCCGGTATACCAGACGGCAGGTGAGCGAACTTTATAAGCTGCGAATCGGACTCACCAAACGCGTTGGTAGGTAAAGACACATTTATTAAGTACAAACTATGTTTGTTTGGTATTCAATGTACTAAAACAACTTATGTTTTATGTCCTCAGTCCGGGTGAGCGTCATTTGTCTCTTTAAAAAGTGGGCAAGTTCTTTGCCGTTTTCAAGTGAACACAGAGCCTGGCGGACGGCTGGGTTTGCTTGTTGACAGAACACTGACACATTTTTTTAAAACTTTTGTGGTTAAATTTGAACCGCCAACTCTTGAAATCATGAGATGTAACTAGTCACCACACCACTTCATTCTTCCTCTTTATTCATCACAAAGCTCAAGCTTTTGAGTCTATTTTATACTGTTTATTTTCTGACTACCAATCTGTTTCCGCAGCCAATATTACGTTTACCCTGTGTTTCCTTTTGCCTGGCAAACATTGTCCTTTTTTGTGTTTCGCCTTCCCCTGTAACCGTTCTTCTCCCAACACCCCCCAGTTGCCTCTCCCTCAAGCCTTGTCGCCGGCTCAGTGGCCCGCCCCGCCCCGCCCAAGCTGTCGCCGCCCTCACCCCCGCCCGTCCCCCTCGCCCCATCGCCGCCTGCGGCCCCGTCCCAGACGTCGCTTCGCGCAGAGAATACGGCCTCAGCGCGGCGGCGCCCCGCGCTCTGTAGAAACAAAGGAAAGCTACAAAGCGGTGCTGCCGATTTTATGCGCGCCGTCGTCTGCGCGCTGGCGATGTGTTTTGTTCCAGCTTCTCGTCGAGCGCCGGCGGCAGCGGCAGGCTCCAGGAAGGTGGAGAGAGTGGGGGTGGAGATGAGAACGACTGCGGCGACAACGCGACGCCCCGAGGCCGCGCAGGGTGGCAATGAAGGGGCGGTGGCAATCGAGGGGGAGGGAGGAGAGAGAATGATGGGGTTGCACGGGTCCCGGATGCGATGGCTTCCACTAGGTAGCGGTGGACGAAGCGTGGGAAAAGTGGCGATGGAGAGAGAGTTAGGCAAAGGGGTTTTGGGGGCAAATGGAAGAGAGTGGGTGGGAGGGAGTAGGAATTCATGGGAACCAGTGGGTGATCGCCACTGGGAGTCAGAGGGTGGGAGCGTGTGGGAGCGGTGGAAAGGGATCAGTGGAGGGTCACTGGGAGTCGTAGGATGGGACTCCTGCGGCGCCGAGAGCAAGTTGGGGACTGAGGCGTCAGCATGAGGGGAAATGGAGTGGCGGGGAGGTAGGGGCAGCACAAAAGCCTTCCTGGGAGTGGTGGAGCGGCGAAGGCTGCGCGGAAAACGCCCATCCTCCGAAGACGAGGATCGGTGTCGTACTTAGAGGCCTTTTGAACGTCAGGGTGGAATTTCAGTAACGATATTGCACCAATGGGTAGCTTGTTACAAATTGGAGAGAATAAATTGCAGCCGGGTTCCGTCGGTTCTGACATCTCTCCGTTTTTGTAGTGCGCTTTTGTATTATCTTGGCAGATGGGACTTAATTTGCATTTTGAAAGATGAATGGGAACATTAATCTGGATCTTGTCACGAAATAAATTTTCATCGCAGTGTCTATCTTGATTCCCAATTTCTTCTCTGTCTTTTAGAGTAGTATCAAAGACGATGCCAGAGACATTTTTCTGAGATGTATCAAGGTAAGAAGATATGTTTCCAGTAACCTAGCTAAACACAATACAATGTAAGAATTTAATTTCATTTATTTTATATCAAAGAGAAACAATTTTCCGTTTCTTATTAGCAGAAATAAAGTTAAACTCTTTTAGAGATACAAAGAGAAGTCTAAAGAAGCAAGTGTCTTGATGTGTTAACGAGAGGGAGAGACATTCTTAATAGTTGCTTTTATTTATGGCTGCTAATAAGAAAAACCTGTCGAATTGAGAGCATTTCACGAAGCGATTAAAGATAACGCGCATTTACAACTACTCAACCATTAAAAATAAATTCAATAATGAAAAATATAATATGGTTAATAGAACAAATTTCAATAATAAAATAAAATGTCCAATTTTACTTTCATGATCACTTTGATTCCTATTTTCATTAGTTCGTTCCTTGAAAAAATCTAAAAATCGTAAAGGAAAAAACTCGGAACACACATGATTTGGAGCCTAAAAATAACAAAAAGGATGAAGATAGAGTAATTCATGGTAGTGATCGTTATAACTCGCACACCGTACACAGACAGTCACAATGGAATAGAGTAATTTGATTCACGAAGAAAAATCATTGCATACTTCGATACTAGTTTTACTTGTCCTAAAACAGATATCTTTTAGTTTAATGCAAGTAAGATAAAAAAATACATTGATAAAATTGACCTAATAGTTTATGAATCCGTGGAGAATGTGTAAGAATCCAGCCCATGTTAATGAATAAAGGCATGAGGTCTGATCATTTTATTTTAACGTTACTCACCATAGATTCAGCTCAACACCGATTTATTATTCGATTATCACGGTGACTCATATTCCATTATATTATTTTAAACTATGATGTTTGTCTCTGAACCTTATTTAATAATTTCGTTCCACTACTCCTACAATGATATAAAGCAAATGATAGCCTGTGCGTTTGACGCTTCATTAATTTAAGCGTTTGCCACAAAACAAACCAGACACATGTAGATATTTCACAATGTACTAAATGTGTAGAAGCGAATATCTCAAGATGGTGTCTACAAACGTATAACAGATGAATAAATAAGAAAAGATGTGCCAATCACAGTTGCAAGACACATCGATTGCAATAATATGTTTTTCTCACTCAGTTACACAAAATGAACAATTCTTTTTTGTCTTTCGTGAAAAAGTCTCTAGATGTTGGCTTCGGTTATTTCTATAAACAATAGTTTTGATGGATGGGTGTTGACGATGTTGACACGGTTTGAAATTTTAAATGATGATTGAATAATGGTGGAATGCGAGGGGAAACGAAAAGATCCCACCGTATCCACCATAAATTTCACTTCGATCGTTCGGGATTTGAATTCCGGTACGCAGGGATGAAAGGTGAACGGTCTGATTAATTATTTCGTGCTTTGGGGTGGGTCAACACCATACTAATAATTAGGGAGCGGATTTCTATGATTTTGCTTTTTTTCCCCGTTGGTTCAGGTCATAGCTAAGTTAAATTTCTCGACGTTTCGTTAGAATATGATGCTATATAGATTAATATGTTAGTGCATATTTATGCATATTTCGCTGATTTTTCCTGTTAGTGCATATTCGTGTAATTATAAGCGCATATTTTGCACATTTCGTTAAAAAGACTAATCTATAAAACGTTCAATAATCTATAAAACTAATCTATAAAACGTTCTTTTCAAAGAATCTTATGTAATTGTGAGCGTTCAATGATTCGAAAGAGTCAGTCACAATTTGCGTTTTTGTTTTCTGTAGATGATAAAATACTAGGGAAAATATGAAATATTTCTTAAGAACATATTTTTTAAACCAATCACAAGAAATTCAACAAGACATACAATGTACTTCAGTAAGGTGAATACTTACTTCAATTATTCCTCTCGCGAAGTAGGGTAGATTATATTACGTTTGCACAAAAATTATATCTTTGGGTATATTTTGGGTTTATCTTTTCATTTGGGTATATATTTTCATTTCAAGCAAATTTTCAATTCATTCCAAGAATTTTATTAAGATAGGTTTGCAGAAGAAATGAAATATTGTTAATTTTAAGTGCAAATTAAAGGGCATATTTCAGAATTTTTTAGGTCATAAATGCATATTTTTAAGAGAATATTTCAAGATTTTTTAGGGCATTAAAATCCGGTCCCTAGTAATAATGGTCCCGGGTGGCGGTGTTCTTCCCCATTAGATAGTGAGATCTGGGGCCAATTTACTATCGACTTGCGAGGTATCTTCTGCCAGAGGGGCACCGCTCTAGCCGGGACAAGTTCTACGCTACCGACATGCGTCACAATGTTGCGCATGTAAGTGCATATGTGTAAGTAAGGGAGGGGATAGGAAAAGGAAGAGAAAGGAGAGATCGCACGCGGTCCGTGTCCCGTTTGTTTGAGTATTGCTCCGGCATTTGCGTGGTACTCATTAAAAAATCGCGCAAAATACCACCAATCAAATCAGCCAACCGATAGAATTCTCCCCCAAACAGGGACTGAATTTGTCCTAGCTATCTAGATAGTGTCGAAAATCCTGCCGTCGTCGGGATCGAAACCTCCTTTAGATTCCCCTCGATTAGAATCAACACAATGAGACGACATCCGCTGATGCCGTCAGCCATGTCCCCCGGTGAGCGGTCAGTCGGGTCGTTCCGGTAGGTTAGCATCAGCGCGAAATTCGCTGAACATGTAAACGACGTGTATTTACCCGTTGCCAGGTATTCACCCGTTTCCTGCAAGGGAACATAACACCTTCCTCGCCATGAGACATTCCCTGGAAGTGCGACTTCCTTTGACAGGGACGTGCTCAGCAGTAGGTCTTCCAGGAAAGGGAGTCGAGCCTGAATCCCTCGCTTCGGAAAGCATTGCT
This sequence comes from Acheta domesticus, assembly GCA_031308135.1. NCBI lineage: Eukaryota > Metazoa > Arthropoda > Insecta > Orthoptera > Gryllidae > Acheta > Acheta domesticus. The sequence continues at coordinate 91,766,692 of JAHLJT010009436.1, read as the reverse complement.
GCGGAAAGGGTCTCCCGGAATATCGACCTCTTGGAAAAAAGGCCACACCAAAATGGTTCACAAGAACCGCCAGTCGCCGCTGCGCAGTGCGCACCGCTCCACGGATTCTCGCCGGCGTTTGGCGCTCTCAGGAGCAACTCCACTCAAATTCTCGAGAAATACTTCTTGGGAACGGATTTAATACATATCTATTTGGTGGAATAAAGACTTCCTTATATATTATTCAAATTCCGCAAAGTTAAATACTATTAATATTATAGTTCTCTTCGTAGATTCGTGAAATAATAAAATAAATGTTTTAATATTCAATTATTATTAGTTGTAATTATTAACAATAATAATAATTATTATTATTAATAGCATATAATGCACGCAATATTGCGCGAAAACTACCAAAATATTCAAAAAATGCACATGACCTTAAAGAAAGAACTCACTTTGGAGACCAAATTTTATTTGAAGGAAAAATGTTTATGTTTAATTTTGTAGTAGTAGAAAGACGCCAAAGAAATTTCTTTTGCAATTTTCGAAAATTCAGAGTTAACCGTGAAAATCGGACCTATGCCACCTTAATAAATGTATTTTACTTCATTTATACAGGAAAATTAAAGAAAAAAATTTTGGAGCCGTTTTTGAGAAAATTTTGAAAATGTCCGGCGGGCTTCGTGTAAAGTACCCACAAATTTTGAAGAAAGTTCTTCAAAATCGCGGCGCCACGAGCGGAACGAGGTCGACGGGGGAATGTTCATTTTGGAAGAAATCGTACGTATGGTTTAGGTGCTAGTGTTGTTCACAGACTCCGGACAGACGGACGCAGGGACGAATATTCATTTTGTTTCCAATTGGGTTTTCGGTATGAAGGACTCACAAAACAGGGTTTCTGGCTACACCACGTGTTAGGAGATTTTTTTCTTAATTTAGCCACTGGATTTATCCACTTTTACGTTATCAAGGTCCGGCAATGAATTTTTTTCTGCCGAAAATTCGCAGTTTTTCGCGCAACATTACATAACTTTCCCTATACTACGTACATTACTCCGTATATACGTATGTATACGGGAAAGTAAAAACGTCAACATATATACTAGTGAATATAACAAGGTAAAGATGAGTTAATATTCGAATTTATGGTTCTGTTTAAGCATTTAAACTCTATTTAAAACTTTTAATTTCCCGGAAGTAAAACTAATGAATGATGTTGTAGTTCAAGGATTAAAATAAAATGTAAAAATTTTAGAACGATCCTTTTATTTTAGTGTTAATATTTAATGCTTCACTTAAGAAGGAAGTGTACAATAAATACGTTATTAAAATTATTCCATGAATATAAAGTGTTCAATCGCAAGTAATGTATTTAGCTAATTTCCAAACTAATTTTACTCGCGAGAGAACCGAAAGTAACAAAAAGTTTTTAAGTTGAAATTTAGTTTTCAGATGTTATGGCACAATACGAATTATCTTCGTTATTCAAGCTGGTTTGAATAGTTCTGCTAAAAGTTATCGGATAGTCGAGGTGCATTTGAAAAAAGAGGCGAGAGGTCGAGTAAGCGAAGGTAGTTACTATTCCGTTATGAGATTTTGAAGGATTTTAGGTTATTGTAATTTGTCCGACAAATTTCCGAGTAGCTGAGGTGATTGAAAACGCTAGAAGCCTCATGAATAAAATGTCGATTTCGTAGTAAGGAAATATATTAGTCAACAATTCAGTGAATGAATCAACATTTGATAGAGTATTATGATTCGTATAAACGCAAAGAGAATCTTTGGAATCCACGTATTATTCTAATATTCCAAACATTGCACATCACTGTAACAATTAGAGTATAAACTAATAGTCTCGTAGTTTTAAAAGCATCTGCACTCATGCCCCCGACGCGGCACCCGGACCTCCTATTCCTATTGGCTGTGGAGCTGGGGGTTCCGCGAAGTGCTACTCTTGTCTTTGTACCAGGCGGTCAAGCACGAACGCCCGCGTCCGCCACGCGAGGCGATAGCAGCGCCGCCACAAAGCGCGCGCGAGGCGCGAGTGTGTGAGGCGGTGCAGGACGCGTGCGGTCGATCCGAGGCGCTACCCCCGCCACCGCCACCGCCTCCGTCGACTTTGTCACTCGCCGCCCATTAATCATCCTTACGCTCCCCGCGCCGCCCGCGCTAATAAAAGGAAGCTGATGCTTCCACTTCCGCCCCCGCTGCCGCTCCATCTTCTCAATCCCTGTCAGCGTGCCCGCCTGTCAAATCAGCACTCGCGAATCACCCGTCGTGTCAGCCGTCACGTCGACAATTTCGCACGGTCAGCGTGTCCCCTGTGCTGCCTTTTCACCGGACTCCACGTCGGCTGCGGTCTCAGTTACTTCCTGACTCCTCAGCCGTCGACAGCCCTGTGCGAAACCACGCTTCAGCTGCTACTTTCGACGTTATCTCCGACAGTCACCTTCGCTTTCTCTCTTCGTCCTCCGGTTTTTCCATCCCCGCCGGAACAAGGAATGAGCGCGCGGACGTGAATTTATAGGCGGAGGCGGCGCGCGTGCGTAAGCCGAACTTCGAGATTCGAAGGGATATGCAGAAGAGGCTTATTTTGCGTAAGCTCTTTCGTCTTTCAAACCTGAAAGTAGGGCAAAAGTAGTGGCCTTTTGCAGCACAAATGCTGCTAAACAAAACCACAACACACGGTTTCCTATAAAGTAGTACGCGCACTGCTCAAGATCAACAAACAAAATTATTTCGAATATCACTGCAATAATTTTAATATTTTAATAAAATCAGTCTTTACGAATACAACATTAATATAGTAGTATACGTACAGGAACTCGTTCATTGTTTCTGGATTTTCACCGACTTCCTGAGTAAGTAACGCAATTGTAGACACCTCTCACATGGCCGGAGAGTGCATAGTTTTCTTTCAGTTTTTGTGAGTTTGGTATCTCGTATTATACTAGACACACCGATGTACGTGTGCTGACTTCAAAAGATCACTTTAAACCTTTCCTTTTCCAAAGCAATTTTAAAGAAAAAACATCTCAATTGCTTTCTTTGGTACATGGTTAGGTTTTAATTTCAGCTAAATCTTTAAAGACCGGAAAAATAAGTAGTATTAAACGTCAAAATATGTACATAAATATGTAATGAAAACATTAAAAATGTATAATAAATATGTAAATTCGGATATAATATTTAATATTAAAATTCTCTAATTAAAAAAACATTTACATAGCACGAAATAACAAATTTAGAAAAAATGTTCTAAATAAATTTTAAAATTAATACAAACTTTTGAAAACATTTTGGAAGGCACATGTTGACACTTTGCATCGTACAACTTTCTCGTCAGTAGAAAAGTGTCATCCATTACAATCCAGAACGTCGCAAATTTTTCTCGGAAATTAAGGTTATATTTCATAAAACGCGGAGTCAATAATACTTTTGACCCCTACCTAGATTTCACTAATTAGGTAGGGAAATGTGCTGATTTTTTTGTAAATACTCCTATTCATTAAAAAAATTTAAGAAAATTGATAGAATAGGAAAATATATGGTGAAAACAGCAAAATATGTAAAATATAGAATATGGTATTAAATATGTAAACATTTGTAACGAAAAAATTGGATATTTTTTTTGGAAGGCTCGCTAAGAAGGTTCGCTTCGCTAAGATTACAATTTTGAGAACGGTAGGAAGAAAGACAAAAATATGTAATTACATAAAAATATAGTATCTATAAATATCTACATTTTACGTTTCAACTATTCACGCATTCTAACCCTTCAAAAAATTCGATTAATACATTGTACTATGCTTTTATTTTTAAAATGAAATGCAGCACCATAGAAAGAATTGATTTACTTATACATGAATGTTGTCATCATTATTTGAAAAGAGAGTAATATGGAACTGTACATTAATTAAATATTTCTTCGTTCACAGAAAATAGCATTGTTTGTTTCGGCTCTTGGAATATCTTCCACGTCTGTTAGGATGAATACTTTACTATCTTGTACTTCCACTGGCTCATTGTTTCCTCTTCATTTAAAACAAACTTCAATGACCTTTCAACTATTTATTTTTCTTGATACATATTATTAAAGTAAGGGCTGTTGTATGTAGATGCAAGTTCGCATCGTGTTTAGAAAACTAAGTGCCGAACAATTCTGCTTTAATTAAAAATTTTCCCCGCTCGGAGAAAATTACCATAGTGCCATTTCACATAGTGTGGAACGTAGATGGTTGATCGAAAGAGAACGGAGAATGGAAGACTAACGAATGAATTTCGCTTCACAATTCTGCTGATTTCCCGCCCCGCAAGCGCCCCCTCCCCCGGCACATGCGCACGTGCAGCGTGTGAGCCGCCACAGGCCGCGCTCTGCTCCGCATCGCTCGCTCAAATTCTAATTCGAGCGCTCGCACGCGGATCTGATTAAGTCGCGGTCGCCCAGCGAAGGGGCGTGGTCTCTGACGCTTGCGCCCCATGGGCAGAGCCAAGGAGATCAGACTTTTCGTGAGCGCATTAGTGACTGGTTGGACGTTAATTCCAGTGCTTGAGCAAAACTTAAAATTTTTTATCCTTGTGAATAAGCTGCCTATGCATGAAAATTAAAATTTACTGGTGAACAACACTAGTGCGATTTTTTAAAGTAATACTTTGGATAAAATGACAACTTTACTTATTTGATGTTAATCAAACTGATCAAATCTTTGTTACGTTAATAATCAGACAATCGATTTATCGTTTGTTAGTGTTTATGATTTTATGTTATTTACGTCAAGTTCATAACTACACATAAACCCATTTCTCAGCAATCAGAAGGAATTTAACATTTAGATTACCCCTAAAATGTTAGGGAAACTTCTAATTTTTGGCAAGAAGTTGTGTTATCAACTTATTCACAGGAGACAAAGAAGTAGATGATGCATAGTCACATTATTTTTTTAGTATTGGATGGTCTCTTGATATAGGTAAAGGCATCCGGATAAATGTTTTAGCATAAACGTACAATAAATGTATGAGATATAATTCTCTAAAGTATTGTGAATTTTTTCGTGTTGATTATTTAGGACTAAAAATATTAATTTCTTTATAATTTATAAAACAGTAAATTTTTTAATATACATTCTGATCGTAATATGCAATATTGCCTATGGAAGTAGTGAGCAATATGTAGGCCTAATGTCTTCGAGTGCTATTCATCACTTTCAGGAATGTTTTTTTGATTTTTTCATTATCGATGTCGGATACGTATATCCTGTATCTTGGAAGTGTGCCACTGTTTCAATGCTCAGCGAAATCGTTAAATGATGTGAGGAAAGTGCACAAAAAGAAACTTTAATTTTGATGTTTTTTGATATTATTTAAGGTTGCATCAACTTACAGTTCATTAGCAACCACTATTGAATTTTTTAACTTTATGATACCTATGATGAAACAATATGGTGATGATAAGAGAACAGACACGTAGAAGGACGAACACGTAGAACCTTGCCCGAGGCGGTACTCGAACCCGCGACCCTTCAGTCCGACATCGCTACGACACTACTGTCAAGCGGTCTCGGCCACCGAGCCGGCGGTCTTGACGTTGTAAGTAACGTTTTCTCTGTTTTTCATTTCCACGGTCGATCGCTGAGAATACAGAGGTGTGAAATTTGAATGAAGATAAAATGAAGTCCACGATATAATTATTCATTCATTTCTGACGAAAACCGACTAGAAATAATTCAGTTCTTTTAGAATTAAAGATTTCTGGGCATTTATTACTTAGAATTCCCAGGCTATTTAAGTTACAGGTTTACTGAACAAATTATGCAATCTTCTATAATTTTGAAAGGAAGTAACATTGAACCAATGACTGTTGAGTCATTTGAGAGCACCTAAACGCATCGAGAAAGACGTATGTACGCAGCCGACGTGCATCCCAGGGATCGCAGTGGGGCTCGTGCTGCGTGGCGTGCATTGTTCCGGGAAGGCCCCACCGCGGGCAGCCCGGTCGCGCGTCGCGAGGACCCGCGTCGTTGCCAGGAGACACTGCTGCCAATAGCAGCGCTTCCTCAGACGTCAATTTCCGCCTCGAGGAGGCGGAAGCGTTGGGGGAACGCGGGGGGGGGGAGATGGTGGCGAAGGGAAGCCAGGGAGTGGCAGTGGACATAACGGCAACAAAGGGAAGTCAGGAGGTAGCAGCAGTAGTCACCATTACTGTTGCCACCTTCTGGCTTCCCTTCGCCGCCGCCACTGCCACCACTACTGCCAACCCTTGGTTTCCTTTCGCTGCCATCCCCTGACATCCCTTGGCCGCCGCCACCACCCCAGCCGCCCCCTGGATGTCGGACGAAAAGAAGCGCTATCTGTTGAAGGCAGTCTTGTTTTAATTTATTAAAAATAAGAGAGATATTGAAGTCCATCAAATTTACATAAAATGACAAAAAGTGTTTATCAAAATGTGTTTCAGTACACGGGTCAAAACAACGAATACATATTTTATGATAAAATTTTTTAAAAGTTTGTTTCGAAGAATGTATTACAAATTGATATCAATAAAATGAAATTTGACTTTCGTTTTACATATATCATACTTTTATGATTATATATTTTCTCCGGTTTGGGTTAAGTGAACACGCTCAATTCTGCTTATAAATTAAAAAAAAATAGTCTTCTTGTTATTTATTTGTATTTAACTGCAAATCAATCTGTTTATTTTAATCTTATTAATAAATACTGGTGTAAAACACTGCAATATATTCTAAAATATACCCTGCAGCAAAAGCAATATTCTTATTACAATTTTAATGGTTGTCAATGAATATTGATTTTATCAATAAAAGCCATATTCCCTTTTTTCGGGGGCATTTTCCAGTTTTCTGGGGATGCCGATTTCGGATATTCACATCGAGTACCCACCATGTTCGTCAGGAGAATCATATGAACCTTTTACACTAGACATACATCAAAAACTCCTCGGTCTGTGGTCAGCAGACTCACAAGGCGTTCCGCGACAACATACATACATACATAAAAGACAAGGGAAAAACAACATGCCCACAGCGGGACTCGGACTCGCTACCATTCCGAACGAGACGTTGAGTCAACCCACGCTCTAGGCAACCATCATCTCCTAGAGTAGAGGGTAGATGTAGTTACAAGTGGGTGAGCCAACTATAGGAGGTGGTGAGTCAACTCGGCCATCCAGTCGGTAATAAGAAAAGCAATATGATTTTAAAATATAAATCAAATATTTGACCCTTAGAATTTCACTCTTATATAATCATTCTTGATTTAAAAACCTCAGCAAATAATTTTAAAATAATAGCAGCTTTGTCGGCGAAATGCTACTACTGGGAGTGGCGAACGGATCTATTCGCAGCGATGGCGATTCATTGGTTGCAGGTAATCGATTGGTGCAGTGGCGAAGAAAAGAGGAGCGGCTGTGTTGCAAAGAGCAGGAAAGACTCCACTTGCTTGCCATTCGTGTTAAACAGAAAATGTAAGCGTGTTTGTATTGGTGGTGTCTGATATGTGATGAATTCGGCAGATCTCAGATAATCTTTTCGAGAAGCGGTGGTTTGCATGTTGATAAAGGCAGTACCTCGACAGATACGATTCTAAATTTACAGAACTCACTGCCGATTTGCCTCGACGACACGAAGATTCTCCAGGTAAGTGGGATCAGCGCAATAATTCGGCAATTAGCCGCTCGGCGCCTGAGAGCGCGAATTGCGAGGTTGGTAGCAGCGTGGGCGGCGCAGCTCCCTCTGAAAATAGCTCGAGAGTCGCCCGGGAAATGCGCGGCGGTGGCGAGGGAAGCGATGCGAGCGGAGGCGGCCGCGCTGGATGCAGAAGCAGTGGGAAGGGTAAATGGAGAATGGATGAGGACTATGAAATCGAAAACAAAAGTGATGGAGTTAGAAGTGAGCGTGGAATTACGTTGAAATTGCAGTGGAGGAGAATTGGGATGAATTATGTGGGGAGATGACGGGATGTGGAAGTAGTGAGTACCTTGGATGAAAGTGGTAGTGAAATGGAGATGTGGAATGAAAGATGTTTAAAAGAAAGTAAAAGGTTACAGATAAGACTAACAGAGTGAATGAGTGTGGAAATGATAATAGAGACGGAATGCGAAATGTTAAGGAAATTGAAGGGGCAGTAGACGGAAAAGGTGATGGACTGTGGATGTGGAATACATGAGAAGTGAAAGAAAATGAGAGAAGGTGGAGATGGATGGATGGAGGGGTATTGGTGGAGGAGGAGGGATTTGGAGTTGTCATTCGGAAGGGATGAGTGTTGATGTTGATGGAGGTGGGGGTATATTGAAATGCTCCAGAGGGGAAACAAGTGGTTAAGTTCAACAGAAAACATATGAGCTGGAGAGGCAGTGAAGAGGAACGGAAATGAGAGAGAGAATAAGAGAGAGAGAGTGAGAAAGAGAAATAGAAAGAGAGAGGAAGAGAGAGGGAGAGAGGTTGTTGGGTGAAAACGTCTCTCGAAGAGGCGGCAGCAGAAAAGAAGAGGTAGGGGCTGGAGGAGGCGGGGCGAGATGGGAGCGCTGCCCGCGGCTTCACAAACGACCATTTGATGGCCATCGACCGCGGCCCGTCGCGGGGGCACGAAGTCCGCTCCGCGACGCACTCGGGCGGCAACCAGGAAATACGGCCCGAGTGTTGCCAAAACGACCCTCGGATTTACGGGGCGGAAACACGAAAGAGATTGGAGAAGTGATGAAAATGTCGTGTACCACAGCTCTCACAAGTGTAGTAAGTTGCTCATCAACCGCTATCTGCACGAACAAGACAAGGGATATAAACCTGCAATTAAGTCGTCAGAGCTATGACGAAGGACACACGTTGTTTTCCTGTTAGCGACACAGTATAGATCACAATGTCAAAATAACACTTCAAAAGTAGTGCTCACCCTAACCTCTTCTGATAAGTATAATTTACTTGATAAAGAACAGAGGCTTGATTGAACATCTGCATTTTGAAAGGAATGGTTTAGAAACTTGGGTCACAAATACAAAAGTTAATGTTTATCGAAGGTAAAAGAAGTAGAAAGTCATTGCGTATTTCTTGCTAACAATATGTTCTTTGTTCAAAATATGGTGGTTTGTCGAAATTAAACGAGAAACTAATAAAACGAAATTGCTCATTGGCATTGTTACAACGAACAATGTTGCAATGTTGATCGGGTAATAAATTTCAGGTCACAGGAAATAACTGCGGTAGAAGCCGCCCCAGTAGTTCCATTAAGCGTCCCCATTCTACGGACGAAAGTCAGCTGATAACAAAAGAATAAATTGTGTGTTTACAGCGTCCGTCTGTGTGGAAACACGTTATCATTGGAACGGCCGTATTCCAAACACAACATAAATTGTGCTCTTAAAATCGCTTTAGCTTAAACTTCAGATCCTTTGTTTAAATGTTCATTTTTTAAAATCCGTGAAAGTTATCTTGTTCAGATTACTCTTTTCCCTCGTTTCTCCATCCACTATTTAAACACGCCTTCCTTATTAAATTCTTATGTTTTCTTCTTCTTCTTCTTCTTCTTCTTCTTCTTCAGGAGTTGAATAAGATTTGCATTATTTTTCTTTTTGATGATCAGTATAGTCTCTAATTGTATTGAAACAGTTATGCAGTAGAAAATATTTTACTTTTAATTTAAAAAGGAGAGCGGTTTAAGATAGGCAAATCTGCCTTCCGGGTTAAACATTTTTTATATTGAAAATCGTAACTGAAGTTTAAAAAAACGTTTTTCGTACGATTTAAATCAATTTTCCCGGAGTGCTTCGTAAAAATGAAAAAACGGGAATTTTAGCTACATACAAGTTTAAATTTTTTAATCACATTAAGCCTATGAATGTTAACTTTAACTATCCTTACAATTTTCTGTAGATTGTAACGATGTTTCGAGACTTTTTCAGTCGTTTATGTCCGGTTTTGACCCTTACTATTAACAAAAAAGAAGGGAAAAACAAAAAAAAATACTTTTTTCTTTCGTTGTTACGAATATCTCATGTTTTGACGCAGATCACAAAAGGGCTAAATACAAATTGTAGCCCTGTAAATTGTCTACAGTTTCCCAAAATTTCAACATTTTATCTTGTAATTTGCATCCGAGAGCTGAATACAAATAAAACCATAATTTAATAATTTTTTTATTTATTTTATTAAAATTAAAATTTGTTTAATTGTTTTTCGTAGTTTTTATAATTTTTTGTATATTAGAAAACAAATAATGAACATCAAAATTGTAAGAATAATATTATAACCTATGGTAATTTGAATATTAAACGAATGAAGATTATAACTAGATGACTAATGCAACAACGTGACATATTTAACATTAATAAATTAAATATTTTACATGAAAAACACTTGGTCTTCGCTACACAAATGTAAAAAATGTAAATCAGTTGTGTTTACTCGTTCTGAACAGTACGCCAGCAAAACTTTGTCAGAAGTGATTCTTTTTTTTACTTTCCAGTGTTTATACATATTATATTCTTTCTCATACGTCTTAACTTTCATGGGAAGTAATGTTTTAATGGTCTTGTCAGGGTCTTCTAATATTTTATCCAGAATAAGTTCATTACCTTCCATTTGGCACATTTCTTTATCCTGTAAATCACTATAGTGATCATACGTACACAATGCATGGCCCACTAAAATATACCTTTTTCAAAAGCAACACATCATCAAATCTATAATCTGTGCCATTCTGTAGAACATCTAGTTTCTTATTGCCTCTGATATTCTATTATTTTCCTTTAAAAAAATAAGAGTCAAAATGAGAACTTTTCTTACAACTGAAAATGTCATTCCAGAATGTAATGAACCTGACATGATACAAAAAAGCAATTTTGGGAGATTTGTATTAAGCAAGTCAACAATAAGATTAGACCGGTTTTCAATTTCGTTCCACAGAAAAGAGTTAATTTTCCCGGCCAGAATGATCAGTCAAATGCAGACTCCTCTAGATGCGACGCGTCTCCACACTCGACATGTACTATTAAGTGTTCAAAACCTGTTTTAGCGTCTGCCAGCTAGTACGAGGTTCTGTTTTGAGTGTTCCGGGCGCCATGTACGCGCTGCTTAATCGCTTGCGCAAAGGAATGCAAAAGCCCGGCTACGCAGCGGCTGGGAGAGAGAGCCGCAGGCGCGTTCAATCTGTCAACGTCGCCGACCGCATCGACCGGGCACGCTCAGAAACATACGACAGTCGCTGCCCGCGCAATGAGCGAGTGAGTTTAGACGGCGAATTGGCCAACGCGCAGACAGAGGTTTCAGAGCTACTTTGAACTAGAGGAAATAAACTGAATTACAGGAACAAACAAACAGTGCTCCTGCTACTTACTCGTAAAAACGAAATTTAAACATATAGGAAATAAGTCTTTAAAACATTTAAGCAACGGCAACAGAGGGGGAAAATCGTAGAAGTGAATTTAAACGTTCAAATGTATTGAGATTCATCTCATGTATGGAGAGTGAAACAACCAGTGTGGTTAATTACTCGTATCTTGAAAAATAAAGTACGATTACGTAAATACATACATTAAGTTTTATTTGTCTTACAATTACGCCAAGCTCTTGGGCAAATTGTACAATTTGTGTGAAGTTTACTGGTTGCTTTGGCGTTTGGTGTTTTTGCAACTGCATGTAGTTGGCTTGAATTTTGGTTATTGTGTCGAAATAATGATGCACTTTAAAATTAATATTTCTTCCTGATTTCTCATGACATTTCAAAGCTCAAAGGACATGTGAAGCTTAACAGAAAAGTTTCCTGTGTATCGGAGTCTCATAGGACTCAACTGGATTTATCAACTTTTTCGTTGTCACGGCCCGGCAACAAATTTTTTTCTGCCTAAAATTCGCCATTTTTTCGCGCAGCATTACAGAACTTTCCCTATACCACGTATATTACTCCGTGTATATACGTACACGGGAAAGTAAAAGTATTTATAAATGTTTATAAAACATAACGATAACATTCATCAACTATGTATTTGATCCATTGAAGGCATATAGATCGTGATTCCAAAATTGGAGGGAAATGTCTGCATCGGAGTTTTCCGAGAGATTCCGAGAATCTCGACTATGGTGTGTAACGTTTTGAAAACAGTTCTGCGATAGGGATGCTCTATGAACGGAAATTTAAACAAAGGAATGAATATCAAAAGCCTAGCCTGTAGCCCGTCGGAAGTTATAAAATCTCGCCTGCAAACGTAAACTACACATAATGTGGAAACATTACTATTCATTCTCATTGATACACAAAATCAGAACTCTGATTGTACATGACAAATGCAGTAAAATGCAAATGCTCAATTGCAATCCCAAAAGTGATGGTTTGAGTCAACATTCGCCTTTGTTACAAAACACAATCAATCTGATCAATCGTGATTTTAATTGGTTTAAAATGAAAAACTATTTGTTTAAATAAAGAGTGAATTAATAAGAACCAACACATGAAGGAGAAGAAATACATATTCATTTTCACCGAATCAGTCGTATTAGCATATTCTTGTTGTGCTTACGTTATTATGAACTTGTTGCAACCAACAACAATAGACTGGTATGCAGATAACATATTAAAGAAAAAGTAAGGAATAACTGCGAACTGCTGCGTGTAGATAGGGCACTGAGGACCCAGGAGGGAGGTCATGGGAGCCATGGGGAGGGGGATGATAATCGAAAGGCCTAACGTTTTCAATTACCATCCTTTATTTGGCAAAATTGGTTTAAATTATTCGGATCGAATTATTTAAATAATAATATTGAAGTATCTAAAGTACATAAATAATATACAATAAAATAATGAATATGTTTATTATTTAACAAAAATCTACAATGCCCCCACCCCCAATCCAATGATCGGCTGGATCCGCCCCTGACACGTGTCAGGGAGACGTGAAAAGTATACTTGGAAACTTTACTTGGTGTGTCTTGCCACACCAATTGAGGCAGACCTTATGAACAGAATGTTTTTATGAAAAACTGTCAGTTGCCTATTTTCTTTATTTTTTCACACCCATTTGTTACTTCGCATTGCACCATGCCCATTTAGATCTTTGATACATTATTCTCTTCTTTCCTTTCAGATTTAACTGTCAATTAATCTCCATTGAATGAATTTGATCCATTTTCCTTCTATTTTGTACATTGAAAGTCTTCTTCAAAATCGTGTGCTTTTTTGTCAATACACGCATCTCCCTTTCTGGATTATCAGGTCACAAAATGTCCATTGTCTCTTGTGTTCGTTATGTCCCTACTCTGAACATGCATTGATCTCATTAAGTACGGTTCAATGTCCTTTTATTCTCTTATCCTTTTTATTCGTTCTTCATTGTCATCAGTTCTTCTTTACTAGCTTTCTGATTTCGACAGCCACTCTGCCATTTACGGCCATACCTACCATGTACGGCTATGTCGAACTTTACAGGCCCAATCTCCCCTGCTTTCCCATAACGCTCCCATGCAGTAGCTCCCATTCACTGCCCACTGCCCCTCGCCCTTTGTCTATCGCCCACCGCCCCTCGCCCACTGACTCATCGCCCATCGTCTCTCTCTCGCCCATTGTCCCTCATCCAATGCCCCTCGAGCAACGCCCATTGCCCATCGCCTCTCGTCCATCGCTCCTTGTCCATCGCCCTCGCTCGACGCCCGTCGCTGACCGCCTCTCGCACATCGCCCCTCGGCGTCAGAGATTCGATTTCGAGGTCCAACGCGCGCGAAGGCAGGGAAATCATTCGTCGAAGCGCGAGAGGACAGGAAGCGGCGCCCCTGAGCAGGAACCCCGAAGCGACGCGCGGCCAAGGGGGACGGGGCACGGGGAAAAGGCGAGCGGAAGTGGGAGGTGGAAAGTGGGAAGTGGGGGCGGATGTCGAGGAGATGCTTCCGGCCGCGTGCTTCCGCGGTCCAAGAGCCCTGTAGGAGGACAGTCGCCTACAGTTCCATGCAAACTCAGTCCTTCAAACAGCAACGTTGTGAAGTGTAGCAGGGTGTCTTTTCCAATATATACAGGCGGAGTCATTTTAGATGGTAAAAAAACTCATGTATATTCGCCATGCTACAGTAAAATACGTCTATGCCGGAAACGATCGGGACAAAAAGTTAATCCGGTTTAGGGAGGTTTCCGTTTTATGTAGGGTTGTCCATTTTATGTTATATAAATACAATTATATATATAAATATTATAATTTATGACATATGTATTATATATATATATATTTATATATATATATATAAATTATGACATTATCATAATTCTAGAGGGCGCACCGATCGTTCAAACATGGCATTTTTTTGGACTTTTTTGACATTGGGTCTTGTAGAACAAAATAGATGCATCGGAAATACTTTTTATGTTTTTCCCACATTGATACCAAACAATCGTTGCACAAATATATAATTTTTTGGATGATCTAAGTATTGTTAAGTATTGTTAAGGACCCTATTGCAGGTCAACTCGCAATACAGCATTTACACAATTTGCACTGCAACTCCATTGATTTGGAATTTTCGTTTCGCACCGTTTGTATCGGAAAAGAGTATATTATTTTCTTGGGCAATTCTTCGACTGCTATAAGCACAATCTTTTGGACATAATTACAAGAAGAGAAAACGTCAAAAATTTGTTGCGCTGAAACGAAGAGTTTCTGAGCAAAATGTTTTATTTGTTGATTTAATTGAAGATCTAAATTCATCTATGAAGATGTAAATTTTACCACCTGAAATGACTCACCTGTGTTCACGAGTGTATGATAATTCCACAGAGAAAATACGAGGTAAAATAATTTTCATGAACCTATATGTTTTTAACATTATTTATCTAATTATTTAACAGCGGTAAGTTTTAATGTTTTCATAATGATATAATTATGTTGGCATTATAAAAGGTCCATAAATAACGTGAGGCGATTTTGGCGATTTTTCAACTCCCTCTCACCCTCGGTGAGATGTGGCGAGATTTGGCTCGATCCCCTCCACTCCTTCTAATCTCACGTAAGATTTTTCAAAATACGTATTTTTAATATAAATATGTTAATTTGAGATTGATTGCATCAGTATACTAATGCTACTTATTGTAGCGTTCACACAACCGCCATTAAAAGTATTGTGCAAGATATAGTCATATTTTAGTACAGCATCGTGATTTACTTGTCTCAGTTTCCTCGCCATTTAGCACTTGTTTTTAGTGGAAAAAATATGTGATACCCGATGAGCCGAGACCCTCCTTCTCCCTGACGTAAGATTAGGTGAGATTCACTTCACCCCCTCGCCCCTAAACGCCTCACGTAATTTATGGATGGCCCCAAAGTAGTATGAAGATTCCCAAATTTCTTCAGAGTAGCTCATCTTTACATCCCCAAATTTTCATTGTTTTTATATTATCAAGTGTAACATGACTTCTGATTAAACGTCAAGAAAAATGTTCAACTGGAAATGATTGAAATTATCCTTATGCCGTATATGGAATATGGGCAAATGACACAAGCATGTTTAAATCGGATTCGGCGGATTCGGATGGTATAACGGTCAGCGTATCGGATTGTTGTTCCCAAGATTGCGGGTTCAAACCCGATCGATGCCTCGTAAGGGCGAAAAAATCCTTCGTACGTCTTCCTTCGGAGGGGAAGTGAAACCGGCTGTCCCATGTTAGGAGATTTACTTGCATGTAAAAGATCCTCAAACCTAAATGAAGCCTCTGAGCTAAATTCAAATCGCCAGTTTCGTCTCCCGAAATAATACCATCTTTCTCCGCTAGATGGTGAAAGGCGCGTAGAGAAATTTGCGTGGTCAGACGGAAGAGCGGGCCTGATGGCCGAGTCTCGCCACGTAAAATAAGGAATTAACTTAACTAATTCAGCCATAGAGCAAAGAAAAGTTATGAAAAATCAAATGCATATTAAATCTTAAATTAGTTTAATGAGGAAAGTGTTTAAAAGAGATGCTCATGTTGTCTTTCAGCGATTACGATAGAATCAAATATACTCGTTCATCTCTGTACAGTATTTGAGTAAACTCCTCGCGTGGAGAAAATACGGTTTCGTGCCTCACGGTTAGACCAGTTCCCGTGCACCAATCGAGACATACGATGTGTTATTCGACGCGTTTCGGTCTCCTGAAGAGGAACTGATAATTTGTTTTCGGGTCCGGCCGGAAGATTAAAATAATTTTCCAAAAACGTGTTTTTGCGTGTTTTGGAGCTGCCATATTCGAGAGTATGCCAGGAATTAAACCTTTGCCACTAAATAGATCTATGTTGGTGGCGATGATTAAACTCCAGTATCCAAAAGCATTTTTTTCGCTCAATACGCCATTATTTTCTTTCACGACGTTGGCGGCACTGATGTTGACATTTACGTAAACAATTGACGTTAACTGACGCACGAGAAATATTTCAATTTAATTAATGTCTGTAGCCTAATACCGTTTTTAAAATTTAAAAAAAAAATTGCAAAATCTACGAACAGTATTGCTTTGGAACGTATTAAATTTGAAGAATTTCAAGTGAATACGGAGAAAACAAACCTGTGAGTAATGTTAGAGAATGAATGAACTATGTTCGACTTCTCAATCTTACGTTCCTATAGGTACAAATACCGATACCAATACAAATACCGATTTACAAATGAATGTGACCCACATCTTGTACATATTAAACTTAACTATTACCTTATTAACGTAAACATACAAAACAGTTGTCTTTTAATATTTAATTAGATTCGCATAAGAAACGATTAATAGAGCAATTACAAAAGTGGAAGTGAGTACAAATTAAACTGGGTTTGACGAGTTTTAATCTCTTCAAAAATTATAGAAGTGTTAAGCAAATCCGAGAAAGAATTTACTTAATCATTTACAACTACATCTTATGTAGTTGTAGATGATTTTGCGGAAGAATTTTCGAACTAATTGAGAATGATCTTATATTAGGATTAGAGAATAACCTAGAAGAACAACTTACAGGTGAACTTTGTGCATATTTGTGCATATTAGCAAAAATCGTAGAAAGTGTAGCTTCACTAAACTAACTATACGCATCTTCAATACCTTCAAGTATTTCTTACGACAATTACAATTTTTAAATAGCAATATTACAACTTCATATCCCTTATGAAGGTAACATACAAGGCCATTGGATGTTGGGATTTTTTTTTTAAATTTATTTTCTTCCTGTTCGGCATAATATGCCTTTCAGGGGTTTTAATGTGCAATCTTATAATACAACATAACTTTTGGCCCTTTGGCTAACAGTATTTGAGGAAGGCCACACGGCTACCTCGAAAAACGAAGTCTGCAGAGCAGTAATTCAGATGAGATTGTTTTAAGTTTTATTAGCTTTTAAGTTAACATCTTAGTTGTTTAACGTTTTTGGCAGCAGAAGTGGTTAAGGGGGAGGATTCATTCTAATTTACGGTGGTTTAAGAGAATCTTTGGGGTATCGGGAGATAATGCGGTTTGGAATAGAAGCATTTTTGCCTAGATTAAATATTTGTGCACTTGTACAAGACGGAAGAAGGGTAAAAAATCTGTTGCTCACCTGTTGAATGTACTCATTGATAGGAGGAATATTTAGCTCTCTGTGTACTTGCTTATTTGGAATAAACCATGGGGCTTGTACGGCTTTTCGTAAGTACTTGTTTTGGATAATTTGAAGTTTCTTTAGATGTGTGTTTGCTATATTGTTTCAAATTTGACAGGCATAAGTTAATGAAGGATGTATTACACTTTTAAATACGGATAATGCGCATTCCAGACTAAGTGAAGACTTGTTATTTATTACGGGATAAAGTTTGTTAATTTTTGCATATGTTTTGTTTGAGATCTCTTGAATGTGGTGATGTTGGGATTTTGAAGGCGAGTATAACATTATCAGCTACTACGATTCATTGGTAAGTCCTAATGCCAGATACTGTAAGAACATATTTAAACAAAGTTACGCATGAACGAAATGAAGTATGAAAGAAATTTTCTACGCATGAAGATACTTTTAAAATAGTTTATAGCGTCGGCGACGCCACGTTCAGCTAGTTTGAATAAGTATTTTTGTTTCTTAACGGGTACTTGAGTTTAATGTCTCAACCCACAAAATGTAAGGTACACGTACATACTACATTAAAAATTTTTAGGAAAATATTATGTAGTGCACGCTGTTCATAAATTTTCCAAAACGGAAACTGTCAATTCCGTCAGTACGTGTCATTCACAGTGAAAGCAGCCCCGCTGGTGGGACGTGCAAAGCTCCGTGCTCGTCGTCGGCCTGCTCTCATCGCCCGCCCCTTCCGCATCGACGCCACTTGATCCTCCGGCGCTTCCTTCGCTCCCCTCCCCCTTTCGCGCAGGCCGCTGGTCCTCCCATCCTTCTCCTTAAACCTGCTCGTTGCCGCGCTCACCTTGAGCGCACCTCGGTGACACCTCACCCTCTCGCTCGCCGGCTTAGCCCACTCCCCTCCCGAACCGCCCTGCCGAGTTCTGTTGCAACCGCCGCGAGAGCCGGCGCCGTCGCTCTCCGACACGCCCGCAGCGGCCGTAACCGTAATTATTATCGCTGGCAGCGGAGGTTGTGGTAGAGGGCGTGGGCGGGCACGGTTATGTGTTCGGACGCAACTACGTCGGAAGCATTTCGCGTCAGGGGCAATGGGGTTCAGAATGGTGCAGGTAATGGTGTACTTGTGATGGTGATGCAAGATGCACACCTCTACGACGGTTCCATCGGTAGATAAGGATGCGGATATAGGGCGGTAATGGCGAAGATGGTGTAGCCTAGTGTGTGGCAATGAGTGCGGAACAAGAGAAGGCTCAAGTTGCAGCTTTAACCGCCTCGGTGGCAAACGCTGGGTGAAATGAAGTGTGTGAGAACGAAGTGGGCTCTGGACGGCGTTGTCGGTGGACGTGGAATGTGCAGGAATGTGTGAGGTGGCTGTGGTGGCAACGGTTGTGATGGGGTGGGGCCGGAAGGCTGTGTGTGAGTGTGTGTGTATGTGTGTGTGTGTGGAACGTGTCGTTGTGAATTTACGCGACCCCAGAGACAATGCCCTTCATCTCGCTTGACAAGCCAGTCCCGGCGCGGCGCGGTACCTGCTCGGGCCCAAACGTAATTGCAACTGTAATTTTAGAGCCTTGTGAACTCCGCCCCTAACTTCGTGCGAGTCAAAACAAATTTGCACGCATATTTCCCCCGTTCATTAGTCCGGTACTAGTGCACCTACAGACAATTCATGTGCAAGTATGAACTTCATTCTGAGCTGTTTTCTTCTCAACGCAACTGTATTTAATATAGGTGCACATAGGTTTCATTTTAAAACTAGGCAATATATTGTTAATTTATTGACGACTTGGAACGTAAAAAGTTCCACATTTGGGTTTAGTCTAATATTTACGGTTTGCCATTCCACTGTTAGAACAAGTCACTTTTCGTTCTTATAATTTCTTGTCAAAATGTTTCGTAATTGCCTATTATTGCCCACTGTTAACACAAAATCACATAGATTTTTCCCTTTGGTTTCTTAGTGTAAATTTATAGAATCAATACATCTGGAAGAATGCAATTGAAAAAAAAAGTCATCGTAAGTGGTACAAACGTTATTTGGAAAACAACAGTACCAGGTGCGAAGTAATGATAGATTTACCGTATCAACATTTTCAACAACTATTACAAGTTATACTCCGAAATATAATTACGGCGTTTAGTGAGACGTATAACTACGATTTGAAATAATTAACATTTTTCTTGTGCTTCGTATATCTCTAATAATGGCAGTTAATGTAAAGATGAAACCAGCGTTGCAGAAAAATATTGTAATGCGTAATATTCCTTTTACAATTCCATCGTTGAAAATACAAGTACACAATCAATTACAATACGATTTGTTTTCTGAGTCGAATCACCTCTCTACCTCTCTAACAAAGCAGGCATTTTTGTTTATAGGCAAAAGAAGAGGTAGTCACTGATAGGTTTTTAGCTTCTGCAAGCACATTACAAAAGATCCTATTTACATTTATGACAAAATGACAAAATCATGTAATATTTACGAAGCTATCCGTCCTTTCATTATATTGCATATCCGTCTCAATTAAACTGGAAAATATTTTAACCATGTAATTGCCGGAGAATGTAATGAAAATGTAATTCATAAACATCAACACTTTCTTACTAATTTTTGGTTGATGTTTTAATGGATCAGATTGTTTCAGAACAATTTCAAAGTTAGAAGACAAATGTGCGATTCAATTAGGGGCGAAATGTAAACGAAATATTTCTCGTCATTAAAGTAATTATGCTTTGTTTATGAGTTTCGATTAAAAGGGAGAAGAAAATTAAAGCGGAAATGCGGAAATACAATCTTTGCTTCCGAAGAAACATTTCTTTAGCATTTATGTATGAATTATTACGAAGGTATTTGTGACGACGATTTATTAATTTTATAATCAAATACAAATTTGTAGGAAGGAAAAATTAATTGGAAATATTCTTTTTATTTTTCCATGTACGTAGTACGGAGAGAGTTACTCCAGAGATCCACAAAAAGAGATATTGATGTTTTGACGGTGATACAAGTTTGGATGATTCCTGACACCAAAAGAAATTATTTTCTTCAGAAACGTGTCAGTATGTGTATGTGTGTCTGTAAATTAGCGTCTAAATAATTCACACGATTTTCTCCAAATCACATACTCTTCGATCGATTTGGCTAACCTCTAAACCCTACGAATTTGAAACGGTTAACTCTTGGGAGAAGTACTTCATAAGACGTACGTAAAGCCCTTGCTCTCCCTTCCAAAAGTTTCAATTTCTGTTTTTGTATTTACTTTTTGCTCGTACAGAGGACGGTGTAATTATAAACATAAAATAGTCCGATTTTCCTAAAAATAGGAAATTTGTCAACATGTTTGAACAATAAAATTGCTCGAGTTTAACTCTTTTCGAACCTGTCCTTCACCAAGATTGAAGTTAGAGATTTCTTTCTGTATGCATTCTGGTCTTCAAAATTCTATATGTAGCACCACTAGTTTGATTACTAAAATTTAGTGACACTTTACAGAACGTGCACGTGTATAGGAACACGACGAATATGGCAATACGTTCTTCTCAGATACGTAACTAGAATAAAATTGTTCAACAAGAATTGTTACGTCCATAATAAATCATCTAATAGATAAGATATAAGGTATGCGAATTTATCTACAAACGCGATATTATAATAATAAGAACAAATTAAGAAATACAATATAATGCGATAATGTGTATATTTAGTCTGGATAGCCCTTCCCCCGCCGTACGGTCGCGAAGAACCATGCATCCGAGTGAGCACTATGCCACGTGTGCATCCGGCGACAATTGCAGGGACACTCTCCGCTTCCGAGTCTTAATCTCCCTCCTGCACCACACACATATAATAGTAGACTGGCAATGAAAGACTTGTCGATGCGGACCTTTGCGCCCGCCGCAATTTTGTATCACCACAGTTCCACGCAAGTCCAAGTCTAACAGTCGCTATTTGGCTGTCCGGGAGACGCCACATAAATGCCCATTACGCCCAGAGGAAGGTCTCAATGGCGGCTGAAACGTTGACACGTGGGCCTCTGATGGACAGCCAAGTAGTTACTGACTCCTGTCGCGAAAGTCTACGCTCTCAAGTCTAACAGACTTTAAAATTTTACTTGCACAAGGCATGTCAACGTTATATTAGGAAAAATATGAACCTGGTGTCTCATGCACAGCTGTTGACAAAACTGGAATATTGGATGGGAAGTAGTTTTAGAGAAATAAAACAATTGATATCGAGCTTCTTAAAACGATTCTATTTTTTATTTGATGTCAAAAACAATACTAGTATAAGTCTTTATCAAAAAGTATAAATTTTCTGCTACACATGGGGAGGAAAAGAGCTATCGTTAAATATTCAGAAGACATCTCAGCATTGGCTCTATGGATCAAGGAAAACTGGACGAAAACCTGGCCAAAATGTTGTTATGTTAATCTAAAAATTAATTATTTCTTACAGATACATGTGTCAAGCTATATGTAGCACTTTAATACATATCAATGTGGATATTGTATTCCAACGTTTTACAATAATAAAGTTTAAGTTAAAAGTAAAATAGAAATAAGATATTTAATTAAATTAACCTTCCTAGTAGCACACTTGCAGGACGCGAGGAGGTCTCATTATCATTACTTGTATCACTAAATTGCAGATTAGAATCTGTTACATTTTAAATAAATTTCCTTAGGGTTCTTTGTGGCACCTTCTAATGTTTCTACAAATATATTGGGTAGACGGGGAAAATGATGCGGACAGCTTCTTATCTGCCTTCTTTTCTGACCTTTTAAATCCAAATCTTCTGGAAGAAAATGTTGGGAAAAAATTCCTGAAGGAGATGTAGGTCGTCAGTTCTCCTTTCTATTGGCGTAAACCCATGCTCTTCTGCAATATCGGATCCGAAATTTAATGACAAGCCGCAACGAAAAAAAGAGCTTATGTGGAACTTTGCAAAACACTTTTCAGGGACATTTAAACAGAAGTATACTTCTTTCCTCATACGACTTTAATCAGTACTTTATTCATCTTAGCAATAATAATTGTCAACTGTCAGTGAAATTTAATAACTAAATTACCAATTTCATAAGTACAGAGCACTAAAAAGTAATAACTTACTGATGTATTAAAATTCAAATTTCTTTTTCCTTGGGTCGCAAATTTGAAAAATTATATCCAAACACAAACCCAACTCTTCACAGTCTCGATATGAGAAATCCAGGAATTGTCAAATCATAACAGAAAGTGATTAAAAAGAAGAAAGAAAGTTCATAATTATCCATGTAAAACACTGAATGCGAACGGATCTGTATTGATATAAAATGGCGACGATCGTACGATTTTGGTTTCATACTACGAGATAGAATGAACCAGTGTCGTACTTTATGTCTACGTCCCGCCTCGACTCTCGATTGCTTCCACCGAACCCCTCCTGCCGCGACGTCCTGACCCCCTCCTGCTCCGACTCCCTGACTGCTACCCAGCTCGAGACCTCGACACCCACCAACCTCGACATACCAATTCTACTCACCTCGTCCGGGAGAGGTAGCTCTAGGCAACAGGTGATGTCACTGTAGAGCCTGTAACCGGGATGTCCTAGTTAGAGTCCTGACGGTGGTAGGATTTTTGACACTGGAGGGAAAGTTACGTCGAATTCAGCGGCTGCCTGGAGGAGAATTCTAGCGGCTGGCTGCTATACTCGATAGTTTTCCGTGTTTTTTTCCAATCAGTACCAGGCGAATGCCGGAGTAGAATCCTAACAAACGGGCCCGCCGCAGAATCCTACCTTGCCTTTGTCCTATCCTCACCCCTTATACACACTCACACTAACGTACACTACACTACCACACATGCCAAGAGACCGGTCGAAAGCTTAGAGCTTTTCCCGGTCTGGTGGGAAATACCCGGTTGGGAAAATACCAGCTATCCACCGGTAGGTCGGCGCCGGTAGGTCTGACCATCCAACGGAGAAGATCACGACAACCTCCCGAGGAGAAAACATGCACTACTCTTACGGGAATAATGTCCTTAGCCGTTGACGCGTCCGTAATTACCAATCAATCAATTCTACCCCCCTCGACACCCTGACTCGCTCACTCCCCGACTTCTCTCCGTGACTCCCTCGCTTCTCGACTTCCTACCTCGCCCATGTCGAGCGTCTTCCTACCCTTACTCTTTTCTGCCCCCTTTGTCCTTCCTTGTCCCTTTCCTCTCGAAGTCTTTGTCGCAGTTCCTTCCTGCATCCGGTCCCTGGTAATTAAGTTAGAGCGTCTCTGCTTTATGGCACAGCCGATATCGCATGCGGAACCTGGGGAACGTTTGAGAGACTTGGTTGATTTATAGGAGCTCGTCGCTAGGATAGGAAAATTGCGGCGCCGGCGGGTTCGAATTTCGCAGACAGCGTTGGCATCAGGGTAGGAGGAAGGAGAGACGGGAGGGGGGAGGAAGGTGCGTTGGTTTTATTGGCGAAAAATGAGCTAAAATGTCTGTGCGAATGATACAGGGCGTGTGTGGATGCCACACTACAACATAGAATAAAATGAAATATGCCATTGATGAAGAAAACCATCGTAAAAACGGTGAAGTTTGTTTTACGTCTATAATGGTTGATTGTAAGTGACGTTTGGAAGGAGAAAGGTTGCACTTTTCTGTCCAGACGCAAGTAACATAGCCTCTCAGTAATTGTACAATTCATGAACAGAAAATTGGACAAACAACCTGACTGGAATGGAAGTAACTGGTAATAAATATTACATGTATTTTTTGCACTGAATTTTAACTCTTTAAAACATTAATTTGGTATTGTATTCTTATCAGCTTGTGAGGTGCACACATAACTGAAGGTTAGGTCAGGTTTGTCTCCTCTATGCCGCTCTTACTCTATATCCCTTACAGTTATTTTTCGCAATTTGATCCCTTCTTGTCCAAAAACTCACCAATATGAGAAATTTCGGAGTTTACGGAGTTGTTTATGAGAAGAAATGTTGATCTAAACCTAGAAAACCACAATTTACTATTTTCTCTTATTTTATTATGGACATTCTCCTTTGTATTGTGACGCTAGTTTTCTATTAAGAAAACTGTCAATCTGAATGTCATTTTCTGAGGTGTTTAAATCGGAAGGTTGAGTATTTAATTAAAGTGCAAAATTGCCAGAATGAATTTATTCCCTTTTTAATATTTAATACAATTGTATAAAAGAAAACTAAATGAGATTTTTATTGAATAATAAATTTTAAATTACAAATCTTTATTACTTTACTGTCGGGCATTAAAAAAGACAATTTTCTCTCAAATTAAATTTCAGTTTCTCGTGTACATAACCTTTACATCCAACTTGATTAATATTTTTTGTGAGACAATATTCTGAAATAATATTTGTATTCGTAAAAGGTAGATACATTGAGCCAATGAAGCTATATATACTGAAAGTGAACAGTTAACAGATTCGGTACTAAGGAGCCTGGTTAAAATAAATATCGAGTTTCATAGGAAGCTCAATGATACTATGTCTACTTCCACACTTCAAAAATTTATAAAAAGACAACAAAAAAATGGAATTATACGTTTTCTGATTTAAACGATGTTGAAAAGTCACAATCCTGTAGATCGACGAAAATATTCATTACCATAACCAGTATTTATTAATAAACTACTAGTGATTACGTATTTTGTCACGTTTTTCATTAATCGTTCATTTTCTTTCAGATTTACGAAATCTTTTTAACGCTTCAAAAACGTCACATTAAGAAAAACAATACGAATTGTACTGAATTGATTTTTCTCCTTTAAAGAGAATGATTACATCTTTCGAATTTACATTGCCAGGAAAGTAACTTGCAACATCAAAGACACAAATCGTCACGTATCCATTGCATTGCTCTTCTAGCTTCATGCGTATACATGAAGTATACGCATTCAAGAACAATATCATTCATCGTTCTATGAATACCGATTTGTAAAGATCATTTCACCGATTCATTATGAGATAATGTATATTGGATTTTTAGTAATAGTACATCATACTTATGATGCGTGCACTGTGGTAATAGTTTAATGAAGTCATTTAATGGGACAAATTTATTGTACCCGAATGAATATTACAAGAAGATTGCCGGTGCAAACTATCGGAATCGGTCGCTTGGAAGGGACAGGGAAGTCGGTGAGAGGACCGGGTGTGGGCAAGGGAGGCTGGCAGCCGGTGAGGCGGCAGGCAGGAAGATGAGCGGGCGGGCGCCGTTATTGAATTCGCGAAGGGCTGCACCTGCCAATATCCGCACGGGCTCTGGTGGTGGCGTCCTCGCGGCCGCCGCGCCGCGCCTCGCCACGCGCCGCGCCTGGGGACCGTCCGCAGGTAGTAGGCCGCCGGGGTCGCTCCCCCTTGACGTTTCCGCACTCTGACAGCTTCATCACCCGCCGAGGAGTGCCCTGCCCGCAATCTGATTACATCTTGCGTTCGCGCTGACAGAATTTTGTGAGGCACGTAAAAGAACTATTTAAAAAAAATCAATAGACCAAATTCTGAGTTCTGTAGTTGTTTGCTGGACAGATCTATATGTTTGATACACAGCTGTCCGGAGAAGAAACGTTGAAAATTCAAAAATTAGCTTTTAAGACAATTTTCAGCATATTTCGTCTTAATGGGTTAATTTTTCTTTCTGAACAGATCATTTTCCTTTCTGAACAGATCATTTTTCTAAATAATAAAGAATATAATTTTCAGGAGTGCTTCTATGCGCCCGCAATGCAAATTTTTGCCTAGAAAGTATTTTTTCAAACCAACTTTTGAGTGTTTATTGCGGCTCAACCATTCAGAATATCCAAGCAGTTATTAAATAAAACATGCTTTAAATTGTCGTAAGAGCCTTTTTTCGACGTTACCTTCCCGGGCATTCTGTATAGTTAATTTTTAGTTTAATATACCTATTTGAAACGTACCAACCTATTTGAAACGTACTTTTTTGTCGAAATTAATATTAATCAATCATTATTAATAGGTACTACAACTTTATGTATATAATCAACAATCACTGAAACATTAAAAATAGTACTTTCTAGCCTTACAAAATATCTTTGTTCTAAAAAACAAGAAGAAATTACCTAAATGACTGTCGAGGATTGTCAAAAAGAATCAGCGGTGGGAATAAAACGTATTTCAACAAGAACATGTAAAAGCAATTAAAGCAAGTAGAGTTAATGCAAATAACATGTAAAAACAATGAATTGTACGTTAAAGTGAAAAATGGTGGATTTCTCATTAAGAAACAGTAGGTAAGCAAACATAATCATGACATATGATTATTAAAGAAAAAAAAATATATATATAAATATATATATATATATATATATATATATATATATATTTATATATTCAGTGATAGAATATACAATTTTTTTACACATGAATTACGACTAGAATGAACGAACAAAATAGTTTCAGCAGTTAATGTCTGTAATTAACAAATCTGTAGTACTTAATATCAATGATATATTAAATATTAATTTTTGATAAAAATGTATGTCAAAGTTTAGTAATTGAGTTAACTATTTATTATAATGAAATTATTCATCTATAACTTGATGTACGAGTATTTAAGAGGAACGGGATAGGTATAATAATAATAGAGGCGGTGATAAGGGGGTGATCGCAATTAGTGATTTAAGAATTCGAAGGATATAAAATTTATTCATTGCTAAAATTAGCAATATATAATAATATTATAACTCAAAATTACACAGAGAAGCAAATTAAAATTTTTATAATGAAGTAATGTATTCTGCAATATGTACAATTATCAGATTTCCTTAGAGTAATTATTATCAGTGTTTTTAATAGCATTTATACGATTAAATTTACTGTTACTATGAGTATAGTATTATGTCTTTGAAAACACATAGAACTACTGATTAGAGTTGCACGATATTGCGCACATTATTTCTATTTACACTTTCTAAAAGTACTGATTTCTTGCTTTGTTATGAAGCGAGCTAAATCATAGTAAAAACAAATAACTCTAATCCGGAGTCAGAGCGTGTCACAACACGGTCTCCGTGCCTCCTCCCGCAACCAGAGACCGCTTTCATATCCGGCGGCTGTCATCTCGCTGTTTGGTCGCGCCCTTTGCCCCGCGCATTATTCGCTTTCCCATAATATTGCACGTGGGAGCGCAGCCTGCCTGGAGCCCGGGGCGCGGCGGGGAGGGGGCAGCTGTGGGGGCGGGGAGCAAATCGGGTTGCGATCTCTATTCGGCGCATGCCTAAGCAGCACCGCCGGCGCCGAACGGGGACACGAGAGCGGGCGACGCGGGCGCGAAAGCGAGATTCGCCCAGGCAGCGAGGAACAGAGCGAAGTGGTGGATGGTAAGCGGGATGATTTCGGAAGGGATGCTCGTAAGAGCCAGCCAATGTAGATTTGATGTACAGAGTGGATCGGGAATATTGGAAATTAATCGGGTGGTGTGAAGGTGGGCGGAAAGCCACACAAGGTTGTAATTGTGTCGGCAGCGGGAGCCCGCTGGCTAGAGCAGAAACGAAAGCAACGAGACGTGTTCTGGTGATATTTGGGAATGAGAATGTGGCCGAATGGAAGAGAGGATGATTGGAACGAATCGTCCCCAAGAAGCCAGCTTTACGTTATCGACGAGGTATAAGTTCTGCGGCGAGTACGCGGAAAGAGATAAAGATGGAGAAAATTAAATGAAAGATGGTCTTTGACAGAGGTGAGAAGAGTGCAGAAATTAGGATAAAGTTGTGGTTCAGCAAGGCAAGGTACGCACAGAGAGCAAAATATGTTTGAAAATGTCACTGAAAATGAAGTCAGACAAGGCGAAAGAACCGAATGGAACAAATGATAGGCAGGGAGAAATAAGAGAAGTCGAACGGGCGAGAGGTTCACGTCAGACGCTCGCTCGCGAAAGCGTGTGAACGAGTGCCGGCGCGTCGTGGGAGGGGGGTAGAGGGGCGGAAGCAGGCGTGCCGTCGGCAAAAGCCTCGGGGAGGGCGGCGTTCATATCCCCGAGCACTTCCCTCCTCCTCATCCCCTCCGCCTCCATCGCCGCGCCCTTCCCTTCCGCCGCGCCCGGGGCCTCCGAATATTGCCCAATAAGCGCGGCATTCTTCACCCCTGCATAGGCGGCGATTTTCCGGTCGAGAGATCACAAGCCCCCGAATACTCCACCGCCCGGCCCACCCCACGCGTTGGTGCACTGCAGTGGTGCGCATCGGAGAAGTTTCGTAGAGAGCAGATGCGCTAGATCAGACCCCTTCCCTGAAGACTTGAATTGCTGGCAATTCGCTCGTAAGGTCATATATCAGGAATTCGCTTTACAGTTTGGTGTTAGTTGGTTTAACTGATGTTATAATAGAACATTATGAAACGATGATGTAATGATGGATATTAATACACGGGTGTGATATTACGATACGAGCGAGGAACGAGCGAATATCGTAAACTTCACACGAGTGTATTAATACCCATTATATCAAGTTTCATATGGTACTTTTTCTGCGACTTTAATAAGTTAAACTTTTACATTGAATCGTTTCGTGGCAGGTGACATGAAGACTTCAGCCAAGGCCACCTAGCGGACAGCTCCTTAATCCTACCCTCACATACTGCCGCAGGTGGCTATACCTACCAATTCCCCTACGAGGAAGTATTGGATAGTCAAACAGGATAAAAGTGAAATTACAATCCAATTTCTTTTAAATAATATTCCAAGAAAAATTATAATAATAAAACAAATCCAAACAGACAAGCATAATTTAACATCAAAAGCAATTTTAATGTACACAATCGAACGAAGCATTTACCATAATGAAATATGGATCGTAATGAGTATCATTACAATCCATATTTCATTATGCAACTGGTTGCAGCCATTAAATGGCAGAATTATACATTGGGAGTAGTGTCAATTCTACAGAATTCAATATTAATAAATTACATTTGATTCCGCATTTTTACCAGAAAACTTGATCATTTTTATTTAAAATTTGCCGGAGTTAAAATAAATTATTCAATTATGTTATTTTACATTTCAAAGTTCTCTGAGATAAATTCGAAGACCGAGGACGAATGCCTTGAAAGATTAATACAAACAACGACAAGCGCGCCGCAAAAATTTAATTCCTTTGACTGAACAGACATTTTCACGCCCAGGATTTCAGCCAATGAAAGCAGCATTGTATGTTGACAGCAGATACGATGTCACGCTGAAAAAGAAGACTTAGATGAAATTGAAATAATACAGAGAAAACGAAATGAGTCTAGCGAGAAAAGGAAGAAGAATGTAGTCACAGGAAAAATCGAACCGAAATGAAGTTTCAAGAAACAGGGAAGAAGGGAGATTGAAACAATTTTCTCGAAACCCACAAAGTCTTCTGAGGATGATACACTATTATCGATCAATTGAAAGTTTTGTTCTCAAACCTTCATTTTCGTGAAAATTCCATTAAAAATATTGTTGCTGTGTTCTGTAATACTATCTCATGAATTAGTATATTTCAATGCATATTTTTATTAAACTTATAATTAATGCTCACATAATCATATCTCAATACATATTATCATTAACACTATCTCATGAAAATATTGTTTCTGTGATCTGTGTCACTATCTCATGAATTACGTCAATTTCGAATTTTTGTAAATGTGTGATAAAATTTAATTAATGTGCAAATCCGTATGTATCGTTGCTGTGACGTTTAACGTGCATATTACGCGGGGAGACTGGAATGTGAACCATAATTCTTATTTATTTGTCTATCGAGTGTAAGGACGCGTGCTAGCGTGTTACGTTAATGAGATTTTGACATAATTAAAATTTCTCGCGCTAGTACAATTATAATTGCCCAATCGGATTCTAGTTGATATTCGTAATTACCTGAGCTTAATTATTATGGAATTTCATTTATTATTGAGTAAATTATTTCCAATTATCTACTAGGGCGAAATAAATCATACCGCCACTGAAAATTATGGACTCGTGAATTTTTCAGGTTTATTACAAAAAGTACAGAATAAAAAATTGCGAAATATTTAATATTGTACTATAAAACATTGATTTCGCCTCCTAACTTTCAGAAGATGCTCCAACGTTCCCTTTCTTCATTTGACAAACGTTTGTGTTAAATGCAACAAAATGAAAGTCATCCAAATATATATTCCAGTTATTTTTAACGTAACGAAAACTATAAATTCAATATGTGAAGGCACAATTTTTTTAAAATTATGCATTCAAACTGTATTCTTTCAAAAATCTTGCAGCATGGATTTTTTATACAAAAAACCTCGCTCCGACATTTTTACAATTTTCATTCTGTATTCAATAGTGAACTGAAGGTAACATCTCTGTTAAATTCTACGAAATTTTCTGTTTAAGAAAGTTTGATTCTGCAAATATTCATGTTAAACATCAAAATGTTTGTTAAATACAAATTGTTAAAATTATTTAACAATTAAAATTATTCATCAATTATTTTTAAAATGATTTTACAATTTATTATTCAGTTTTACCAAAAACATTACGTACCACCTTCAATAATACAAAGTTTTACTATATGATTATCAAATAATGAGTTTTTCTGTAGAAGAAACACTGTATTAGAACAGGATGAGCGTTGTATGATGAACGCATTTATCATTGAAAATAAAAAAAGTATCGCGAGAATGTATTAATTTTAGATTCTAATTTACATGGTATTAATGTGTTATGATACGTTATAATACCGTGTTACGTTATACTTTATTATATTACCGTGGTATTAATACACAGTTATTAATAATAATAGTTTATATTTTCACGCGCAACGTGATAGAAGTTCTGTGTTCTTTTTGCCAAAACAATTAATGTTAAAAAAGTAAAAATTATTGTTTTACTTTGTAAAAATGCGACAGTTAAAATTATTATAGTGATATTCGCAATTTCAAATACCGTCAAAGATATAGGATTTTGTAGAGTAGAAAATCTTTAGGAAAGCACACAAAGTACTTCACACATCATAATAACGACAAGCAAAAAAACCTGAAACCTGTAAATCGCCCCTGAGAAGAAAAAAAATGTACAGGACTTTCCAGCTGAAAGTATTGCAATTGAACATGCCTTAGTTGTGGCCAGACAGATTTGTGGCGTCAGACCTGCCCGTATTATATGGTAGAGTGAAACAAGGGTAATGAAAGTAATGAATGGCTAACATTCCTCCTCGGAACAGGCTCACAGACCAGCTCTTGATGACGGTGATAATGAATTAAAATTGTTGTGGGGCAACACAATCGGTGAATGAACAGGTGCAAGAGAACATGTGGCAACAACCAAAGAGGAACTTGCCCTGCGAGAGAGTTCGCCCAGGGCCAGAAGCAGAAGTTCAACTTCACGTTTTCGCAGGTGCCTGCTACGGGGGATGCGGAGACAGACGACCAGGTACCTCCTATCCTTTCCACGCCCCCCTCACACACATTCATGCCCCTCCGCTCTAGGACGCACTTTCCAATTTAAACTTTGTAATCGACGACGGCAACTGTGGACTGGGCTGCGCCACGATTGCAGAGTAAAACCTGACGTCTTTTTTATGCACTGCTCGCGAAAAAATAAAACGGCGTTGGAGACGGAGCGGTGAAAAGGCAGAGCGAGATATCCATGAACTTGGGGCTACAACCTGAAAATATCCTGATCGTTGCCAGGCTGTAATTACGACTGTGATGGATTAATTTCGAATCGATCCGATCGTAGGTCATGCAAGTTCACAAGAGATTAACTAACTAGAGTTGTAATGGGAGGGCAGTTACGATAATGACTCTCATCGCAAGGCCTGGGACTGGAAGCAATCTAAATGTTCACTGATATCACAAATTAAATAAGGCTGCTATCTAATTATGTTGGGAGCTGTGTGTGACCCTTAGAATGACTTTGATGAATAGTCTAAAGATCTGAAAGACAACATCTGTGAAATGAGTACACTGACAGAGAAACTCTAATGATTTTATAATCAACGAGCATTTCGCTTGCTTACTTATTGCGATGAACCTTTTTATCAGTCATATTAAAATGATAAATCGCTAGTGACGCACGTAAGACCGAATTTGATTAATAATTTATTCTTCTTTGTCTGCAAAAAATGATTTTCATTAGAACACCAAACATTTGCAATATTCCATCCCTCAAACAGAAAGGATTTACATAATACAAAATGGTTCATTAACATAATACAAAACACAGCTCTGACAATCGAAATCGAGTCATATCTCCATCAATAAGAGATGATTCAGTGGTGCGCTATTCAAATTGGCTTTATGTATTCTAGAGGCTCAGTTGAGTGCAGTGAGTTTGTGCTGAAATTCAATGCACCACGCGTGACGTGTTTGAGTAATGCGAGAAATGCGAAACGTTTGGAGAAGGGTGAAAGCATCACATATTTCTCGCACCATACCCAACGTGTTTGCTCTAATTTGGGACTAGGTCAACTCATCTAACTCAAGAAAGGAAATATCCCATGAAATAACAAGAGGTAGGAAGGTACAATTAGGATACTTAATTGAATGAAATTTGAAATACACATAAACTCAAATAGTCGTTTCAAAACGTATGAAACGGTGATGTAATGATGGGTCTTAATGCACGAGTGTGATATAATGATACGTGCGAGGAACAAGCGAGTATCTCAAACTTCACACGAGTGTATTAATATCCTTTACATCGAATTCAATACGGTACTTTTTCTAGGGCTTATGATAACTTCTTAAGTTAAACATTTTGTAATGAATCGTTTCGTGGCAGTTAGCATGTAGGATTCAGCCAACCTAGCGTTCAGCTCCCAACTCTACCCTGCTGCACGGGGCTTTGGTTTACTACGCTAGTCAAATGTGATCAGAGTGAAGTTAGATCCAATTTATTTTAATAGTATGTTTATGTTTATTTATTTGTCAAAAACAGTAAAAACTGTATATGACGTATGGGGAAAGATATTTATCTGCGCACACTTTCTTGAGGTCCAGAATTTAAAAATAAAACTACGAAAATACAAAACGAAAAGTAGTATATTCTAGTAGTATAAACGAAAGTAGTATATTCTTCAACGAGCGCATAATGATAGCTATTATTCACAAGTTGATGTTTACGTCACGAGCGGCGCAGGAGCGAGTGTCGTAATTTCTTCGACTGAATAATAGCCATTACGCGCGAGTAAAAGACTATACTTTCTCTAAGACCTTGAAATATTCACAATAGATTTTTGATAGATTTTGATAAGTATTTGAAAAGACTTTGTTTTATTTGAAACTCAAGTCTAGGGATTCCCTACATCAAACTTTGTTGCATGCAATATAAGATCATGATAAATGAAATAATTGTAATTGTAATAATAATTATAATTTTAGAGTTGTCGAATTCGCTTTTTTCTGAATTTCGGGTGGAAGTACAAATTTCATTGCCACTGCCGATGGCTTTAAGATTCATTTTCCGTTGCATGTTTAATTCGAAATGTAACGAGAAATAGAACAAGAACATCTAGTTTACATACACGAAGCTGCAAAATCATTCACTGGTTTACCACTGTTCAAAAAAAACGTGACTTGCAAAGAGAATGCAATTCTTCCCGCAGATTCCGAAAACTCTAGCAATGTGATTAGTCGACTTGCCATGGATTCCGAACTGGACTCCATGGGGTGTGTAATCGATGTCATTCATCGACTAAATATACTGTGGGAATACGTATATTATTAAATTGTCGTAGAGAAATAATATTCCTCGTAAAAATACTAATTATAAAAGAAATTAAAACTGACAAGCATACTATAATATGAAATACAATTTTAATGTACACAATCGAACGAAACATTTACTAGATCAATTCTCAATGATTAAGTATCAATACTTTCCGTGTAACCGTCTCTGTAATTGGTCAAGAACCTGCATCAAAATGCAATCTGTATCGTTATGAGTATCATTATGGAACGGATTGCAGTCATCAAATGACAGAATTATACAATTGGAGTAGAAAAACGCATTTTTTGAAAGAAGTATTAATTTGCTAATATGTTATGAAAAAAATCAATACTCTGGACTTCTTACTGTGTGGGATAAACATACAAAAAATAATATATTCAGGGAGAGATTTCACAAAGTCCTATGTCAAACCCTTTAACTCTGTAAAAAAATACCAAACGTATTGAAGCACTTACTACGAAGTTAATTTCGAAGAAAGATATATATTACTAAAAGAAAGCACGGAGGTAAACCAAATGCATTTTAAACTTTCATGAAACCCATTGCAAAATTATAGATCTCAAACGTTTCATACTGACTGAGTTTAGCTCAGAGAGTACGACTCCTAGTCAGAGTAATTGCAAAGCGACTCGGTCTAGGAGTCCTAGGAGCCGATTTCTATCGCACGGCGTCAAGATTTTCGACATTACTGGCTTGATAGCTAGGGCAAATTCAGTCGCAGTCTGGAGGAAAATTCTAGCGGCTATCAAAACCTTGCAAATGTCGGAGCGCTACTATAACAAACGGGCCATGGGCCGCTTGCGATCTTTCCTTCCTCTTCCTTGTCCTATCCTAAACTCACGCACACACTTCCATTTTCAAACACACACAACTACTCTTGTTTGAATGGGGAAAAATCCCGCAAACAAAGCATTCGAATGCCGAAGCACTACCCTAACAAACGGGCCACGGTCTTTCCTTCTTCTTCCTAGCCATATTCTCACCTCTTACACACATACACACACATTTACAAGCACATCTTTACTACACATGTCTGGAGGGGGGAAACCCCGAAGGCCGATGTGTAGGTCGGCGCCGGATATATCATCCAGAGAGGGAAGATCCTAAAACATGCACTACACTTATGGGGTTAATGAATTTGGCAGTTGACATACCCGAAAACTTTCAAAAATCAATCTACCAAACGTTTGACAGAAAATTAATCAAGGATTTACTGCTTTCAGGGTTGAAAGCTCCTGACGCTAATACGAGCAGCAAGTAGTTAATCTCCTGCTGTTATTTCTAGGGAAGAGAAGACAGATCAACGGAAGTGGCTGGACTCGCGAAACCTATATCGTATCCAGCCGGCAGCAACGCGATTTAGAGTTGGCATTTCCCCGCAGTGCGCTTGCGGTCGCAGGGCCCCGTCGCTGCTAGGACAGACACCCGGGATCTAGGCGGTGAACGGCGGGAAGAGGGACGGGAGGGGAGAACAGCGCTGACTGCGTAATTAAAACGCGCCGCCCAGGGACGCGACGGCGCGCGGATAACAGATTGCACAATTTCCTGGAGCGGGCGGGGGTGAGGAGGAGGGGGTGGCACAGCGGAGGCGAAGTGGGGGAAGGAAAGGACAGTGCCCAGAAGAATAGAATGGAGAGAACCGATTGACAGGGTGCAGGTTGAATAGGAGAAGCGGTGGCATACGAGGGAACTGAAATATGCCCGGTACCAGCTAGTAGTGGATAATCAGGATATTTAATCAGGATGTTAACGGCATACTGGGAGAATAATTTTATCATATTTCCAAGGCCCATCTTCCAGCTCCGTCCTCGGTAGCTCGTTGGTTAGCATGCTCGCTTTCCACGGCGCAACCTCGAATTCGATTCCCGGCTGGGGCAAAATAATAACTGTGCACTTTCCCTACACATGTCCCAATATCTATTGCTTTGTGACAATGAGAAAGCCCGCCCTACGGGTTATGGAGAGCAGTGTATACGGTGAAGGGATGTCTTCGTGCTAACTACTCTTATCCCATGGCCGAGAGGATGGGCCACAGTTGGTCGGCAGAGGTCCGTAATGGGCTGTCGAGCCATAGGATAGGACATTATCTTTCAGATAGAGTAAAATGTGTATAAAGGTAGGCAATTTAGATTCTACGTGAGATACGAGAATCGAATCTACTAGATTATCATAACTGGCGGAAAAGTCACGAAGCCAAGAAAAAATATATTGCATGTTTGTAATACATCTTCAAGTAGTTTCTTTAGAGTTCTTTACATAATGTTTTTTGCTAATAAAGGGCCATTAACG
>JAHLJT010009436.1:91677548-91729164 GCA_031308135.1 Acheta domesticus | reverse complement strand
TTCTACACACTACGACGATGTCACTGGTGATATAAAATGTAGTGAGAATTTAATAAACATTTGTTGGAGTAATTGTGGAAACGTTGAAGAGTTCCGAGTAAACTCTTTGACCACCTCTAATTTTACATGAAATTCTCGGCATGAGTTACCACACCCAGGATTACAATGTGAGGTCTAAACTGACCTTAAAATGTTAGTGTCTGGAGAACAAATGGGATAACAAATATTACCTGCTGCATAGGTAATATGTATATGCCTATGCTCTAGGGTACACATGTATCAAGTCAGGGAAGGCGACTGTCGCGAAACGTGTTGTAGCTAATGGCAAAATTACTTACAGAAAGTTAGATGATAAACGAATATGGAGGTAGTATTTTTCAATGAAGCCGTAATTTTGGCAGAAGGTATTTGATCGCAGACGCGAGCACATGGGAAGCTATCTGGTCGTAGTCGCAAGAGATTGAGATGACATTTAGTCGTCTTAGCGAGCACGTGAGAAGGTATTTAATCGTGGTAGTGATTCAAATTGACAGAGCGTTTAGTTAACGCGATATTGAAGTAGTATCGAATACGAATGTCCGTCCGAGGTATTCGGGAATGATTCATAGAAAGGGCGAGCGGGGCGGGGCGGGGCGGGACAGGGCGGGGCGGGGCGAGACGGGGCGAGGCGGGATGGTGTGGCGGGGCGAGGCGGTGCAAGGCGGAGCGAGGCGGGGCGGGGAGAAGCGGGCGTAGCAGACGGCGCGTGGGCGGCCGTTCTGGCGTCACAAACCACCCTGAAAAATTCACGTGAACGTCCGCCGCACTGCCACGGCACTGCGCAGTCCTCCCTCAAAAGCGGGGATCTCTGGAGCGATGGGGGTTGGGAGGGGATGATGGCGGGGTGGGGTTGTGGAACGATAGATACTGTGGGGGGATGGAGATGTCGGAGGGGATTGGTATGAAAGCGAAAGTACGAGACTGATGGAGGTAGAGGGGATAGGTGCAATAGCGAGAATAAAAAAGCGAGGTTGCTGGAGGGGCAGGGTGTAAGGGTGGGAGAGGAAGGATACGACATACGAGGCGTTTAGGCGAAGCCAAAAGGAATTTGCAGCGTTAGACCAAGATAAAACGGCGGACTTTGCCTTTCTTACAGTGTAGGATGTGTAGATGGTGCGAACTTGGGGCCAATCCAAACTCATAGAGGAGACCAAGGGTAAAATAGGAGACGTACCTTCAGAAGATTCTGTTTAAACCATACGGAAGCAATATTTATGATTTTTATTCCGAAATTTGAACAATGTTTTTTATAAAAATGAAGCTTTTCTAAGAAGCCGATTATCTTCATGAAATATTCGTTTCTTCTCCAATTTCAATTTCTTGTAAACCTGAAAACCGAGTCAAAGCGTATCACAGTTATGTTTTTATAATTGATCCATTTGACAATTCAATATTAAAAATGTGTCTAATTGATTTTTAAAGCTCCTGCCGTCTTACACATTACGAGAAGAGAGTATAATATGCAAAAGTAATTTATTCAAAGGCGGAGTAAATGGCAGCTAGAGCCGCTGGAAGCGAGATATGCAGAGGCTGAGAGCGAAGGGTGGGAGAGGTCACTGGAGGCGCGTAGGCGAGCCTAGAACTCGCAGAGCTGAAGACAGATAAAGCTGAGAAAGGCGGACAGATTGTATGACGTTCTTTCTGCTTTAATTCATGAAACATAAGTATAATTGACGGATTTTTATTCTGAAATTTGAAGAATTTTCCTTCAATTCAAAGCCAGTGCCGGAGTTCATATTGAATGTATTACAATGTGTTGATTGTTTACTCTGCGTTTATTTTGTGTAGCAGTTTAATAAATAATATTTATCGGGAAAACTAAGACGAAGTGTTTGAAAAAATACTCGAAAACCGTTCTAAAAACTTCAGTTGTTGAAAAATAATGTTTAAAATACTTTAATATTACATTTAATTAATTATTTCCGACTTTTTTAATTCTTGCCTTACTTTTCTCTCTCACAATCCTTTAGAAGAAAATATTATCGAAAGATACTCACAATATTCACATATTTATGCTAAAAATCAAAATTTTATCATTTGTTTTACTAATACTTAAAAAATCACATTGCCAGATAAAGAATACTTTCATGGAATCTCTCCTTCACACTTGAATATATACTCTTGAATATATTCACGAGTGTGCGAGAATAGCAAACGAAATTTCGCTGAACTGAGTAGTAAGGAGTATGAGAAAAACAGAAGTGATAATAGGAACCTCATGTACAGGACATTGAATGGTTGGTCGGAAGTATCTAACGAAGAAACGGCTCAAGGAAAAAGCAGAAAGGACGACAATAAATAGAATCGTGAGAATGGTGGGAAGGTAAAATCCGTCAATCATCGAGGTGGCGGTAAACAGCGACCGACGACGCACAGTGAGTAATTTCGACGTTCTAGGAGGAAAAAATTAATAACTCTCTTTGAAATGAATTTCTCGTAGTTTTTGGAGGTCTGTTGTATAAATAATGACCGAATAAATAAATCTGCTCGTAAAACTTAAATTTTTACAAAATATTTTGTAAAATATTTAGGAAATTTGAATATTTGTACTAGCCCTCATGACAGTATACGTTTTTCAAACGCTGAATTTGTTTAACTCTATTGGACATAATAGTTGAATTTTACAAACATACTATGCAAGAAAAATGAAATGAAAGTATACAAAAATAAAAAGCCGAAAATGAAAAAATAAAAATAAAAATTAAGTGAGAGGAATGTACAACAAATATTTACAAATAAGTTTGAAACGCTACCCGCGTATTCTTCTGATGGTGGTTTTTCTAAATATGCCTTCTCTTTTTTGCCTTATTTCTTTATTCTAATAACACGAAAAGTTCATGTTTCACTTTTTTGGGTGTAGTTATAATTTTGGCGCTTATGCTCGACTTGAATGGATCTGAGCTAATAAGCAACCGGTGGAGCAAATTCATATTTGCGTTTGCTCTTGACGTTTTTCTAGTTATTTTTCGCCACTTTCGCTTTATTTTCTTCTACTCTCACTTGCCATGTTCGTATTTCTGAATGATAAGAAATGTGCAAAATGCACTCAAAATCATTTTTTTGTTGGCGTATGTGTACACACTGGTGGGTTGAAATATTTGGGTGGGATGAAATATCCATCATCAAAGTAAGTGACAATGATGCTGGCTTTTGAAGAGTGGACCTTTGAGCTTTGTTAATTGTAATTCTCCTATTGGAAGAGGCTTCACAGAGCTCCTTATCTATAGCTGCCACATATCTTTTTGTCATACTTCCTTAGTTGGATTACAATAGCTATGGATAACTTTTCTGAGCTAGTAGTGTCTACAAAAGGTTTCAATTGTATGGTTTTAGCTTTAATCCCACAGTACCTGAAAGACTCATTAGGTCTTCTAGCACTATTAATTTTTACATTTATTTGTGATGAACCTGGGACTGCCTTTAACATTTAATCAGGAAGGGTAAGAGTTTCTTGTAGAAAGGATGAATTATATTTCAAGAACGACTCTTTACTTCTTACGGAGTTTTGCAATCCGGTTTCAACTTTTTGACAAATACATCAAACGTAAGGCTTAATTTTGTCCTAAAATGCTTTGTGAGGTTCTATAATTCCTAATTCACGTAAAAAAACATTTAATATAGCTTCAGATCTCTTACCAATTGAATTTGTTACTCATATATCAAATAACAACCTGCGGGTAAGTAGAAGACCCTTTCTGTAAAAATGTATATATAATTCAGATAAGCAGGTATAAGCAGCTAGTCTTTTCACGATTAAGAACCCAAAAGTACTAGTTTTAAAATGTATATGGCCCGAAAGGTGTATAATGGTGTATAATACACTAAAACTCTAATTGAATTTCAAGAACGTGTAACACATTCAATATAAATCGCTCACCTTTTCCATTAACGTTTTTAGGCACATTAAAATACATACTTAAATTTTATCCACATAAAAATAATCGTAAAAGCATGTAGATTACTAATAGTAAACCCAGAAATCACAGAATGAGATGAGTAGTATATTCCTACCAAGAGAACTTTACGGACTGAAAAGGGCCATTCGGAGCTGAGCGCTGGCGGAGCGGCGATGGACGTCTTTGGACATGCACCATGGGGTCCTTGTGACCTTCAAGAGAAAACTAACAACGTTTCCACATAGTTCAGACATACTACTACACAGAAATATAACAATTTTGCTATTTCAATTCAGTCGAGAATTGAATTTTTTCCAGCTAGTTGGCCAAAATTACACACTGTGCGACGTCGCGATATTTCTATAGTGAAGAACAAGAATATTGATTGGAAACTGTGGGAAAATGAATTAGTATTAATCTGGAAAACGGTGTCTTTACGCCCTGAGCATTACGCCCTGAGGAAGGTCGCAGAATGGCGACCGAAACGTCGGCACCTTTGCCATGGACGCGGCGTCACCCGGACAGCCAACTTAATATGGTGTCTTTCAGATTTTTACGTCATGTGTAGGTTTAGAGTTAAGATTATAAAAATGAATTGCCGACCTGGATGGCCGAGGTGGCTAGAGGGTGTGCCGGCTCTGCGCTTCGGTCTGAAGGGTCGTGGGTCCGAGTGCCGCCGTTGGCATGGTTATTAATCCCTTGTCATTCATGGATTTGTGTTGTTGCGGTAGGCCTTGTGAGTCTGCTGACCATAGACGGAGGAGCCCGCAAGAGTGTCTAGCGTTAATATGTGACCCCAAGAGGGATACAGAGTGTGCCCGGCGTGGATAGCCGAAATCGACACCCACTGAAGCTGGAAAAAGCCTCAGGAAGATTTTTTTTTATCAGATCTTAAAGATGGCATACGGATTTGTGCAGGCAACGATCTAAAATTTACAAAAGGCCATAAAAATAAAAGCGGGAAATATATTAAGAATCAAATGTAATCCACAGAACACGAGGGGATTCATTAAAGAGCAGGCTGTAAAGACTTTGGAATTCAACTTGAGGACATAGAAGGATGAAGAATTACCATGCCCCAATTGAAATTGTGTGTTGACCGAGTGACTAAATCTTTGCTACCTTTCGTTTACATACGGAATCTGTGGCTGTAGTGATGCTATAAAAGAGTGAATAACAGTATTTGACATTTCGCGTTCCGTAAGAAAATCTAAAGTAATACAACTGTTTCCAAGAGACGAGATATATCTGAGAAAACATACCTCTAGTACGCCATTCGGTGTGCATTCTTGAATCCGATTGGAATTTAGAGGGAGCTACTGCTACTAAACATCAGGTGACATTATATACAGGCAATTACCTCAAATACGTGCACGCAAGTGTGACTTGGCTGTTCGCAAGGCGAGCCTGCGCCCGGCGCTGCCCCTTGGCTTGCTCTCCGCGCGGGGGCGGTTCCATTTGGCGCCTCCGCTCAGGGGAGAGGCCACGCCCCCGCCGCGCTCCTAATGGCCGGGGCAGCGCGCGCCGCGCCTCCGTGCTTTTAGCACTCTCTGGGGAGGGAGAATTGGTATTTCATTTGTTTCCCACAATTTGTTGTGGGAAGTAGTTAAAATTTTGGGCAGTATAATAATGTATTTTTGATTTTTTGAGCAGATCAATCTTCCAGAAATTGCATATTCATCTAGAAAACACATATTTGATACTTCGCAAAATATAGTAAGATTAGTAACTTTATTGCGCAAAAAGGGCAATATGAGCATTAATATAAATGCTTCACTGATTAGTGCAGTTCAATTTACATCACTGTGTTATTTATTTTTTTTTAAATATGACTGATTTTTACATTTCGTATTTTGTATATACATTATCCTTTGCACATAATAAATATTGCATATAACAAATACATTAGATAATGCATTAATGTATTAATTCTTCTTATTACTGGCATTATTTCTTTTAAATTTTTATGTGTTTTATAGTATAAATTAAACTCAAATAACATTAAAAAATTATGAAGCACAATAAGCTCTAAAAATTGGAAATGACATTTCATATTACATTGAAAAAATAAATCATTTCTTAAAAGTAGTTCAAACACGTCCGAAAGAAGTGAACGTATTCCTCTCAGAAATATAAATTTGAAGGTAACATGAAACGTGAACTTTATAGCCCGTTGCCAAGTGTTTAGATTCTCGAGAGCGAGGCCAAGGAAGTTGCAGAGGCGCCGCCCGCCGTAAGGTGCAAGGCGGCGAGCGCGTCAGAACACGTTCCCCCGCGCTCATTATCATGTAGAGAGCTTCGCCGACCGCCGCACCGCGTTCGCTGCATAACCGCACTCTGCGGCGGACGGCGGGACAGGGAAAGCGGGAGTCGAAGGGGAAGGGGGAAGCTGCGAGGTGATTCGCAGCGGCCAGGGCGGGGGAGTGAGGTGGGGAAATGCGGTGCGGTGGAGCGAGGCGCGTTTCGGCGCAGGTACGGGGGAAACATGGAGCGGGATGACGGAGTAAGATGGAACGGGACGCATTTGGGTTGCGCTCGGCACACACCGTAGTTGCTTCCTGAGGAAATCAGAAAGAAGCAAGTGAGCGAAGGGCTGGGGGAGGTAAGCCCAAGTCGACAGGAAAAGCAGAACCTGAAGAATGGGGAGTAATTGGAAGGGGCGAAGTGCATGAACATGAAAGAAATAAAAGGAAACGAAGAAACCCGGAGGATAATATCTATTGGATCGGACGGAAAGAAGAAGTTTAAAGAGGAAAGCAAAAATGTAAGATGCATTTACTTTCCGAAGTAGAAGTGACAGTAAGCACACTAGATCGAGCCGTGCTGGAAGAAACAAGGTAAATGACACACGGGCGAGATTTGGAGAGCCGGCACAAG
Organism: Acheta domesticus; assembly: GCA_031308135.1. Taxonomy (NCBI): domain Eukaryota; kingdom Metazoa; phylum Arthropoda; class Insecta; order Orthoptera; family Gryllidae; genus Acheta; species Acheta domesticus. The sequence continues at coordinate 91,722,352 of JAHLJT010009436.1, read as the reverse complement.
ATGAGGTGAATTGCAATACTGGAGGTCATCAGAGGCGACAGACGAAGAGGATCTCGGAGCGGCGGGTGTCCAGCAGGGAGGTGGGGAGCAGGTCTGGCGCACTATGGCACGATGCAAGCCTCGCGTATTGCGAAACGAGTCCATCTGCCAGACTTTCATTTTCTCTCATTTATTTTTCATACCTCCGCGAGCGACTAGGGGCGCCCGCTCATTTGCATGCTCGCCGCGCGCTTTTTGTACGTTGCGTTGCGCCGAGCGATAAGCGCGCAGCAAACAAGGCGCGGCGGCGGCAGGCGGCCGAGCGGGAAGCCTTGTGGAACGCCCTTTCTGGGCGCCGGCGAGAAGCTGGAGGTGGGCAGTGGCCATTGGAGTTGTGCTGTAGGTTGGATGGGAGAACCTGAATTGCGCTACGAGTTGGTTGGAAGTAAGTAAAGGAGTAAGAAAGAATCAGGTTGACTGTCGAAGTTACTAATAAGAAAGGCGTGAGAAGTGCTCTGATGAGAAAGAGGGAGGTGGGAGCGAGGGAGGTGGGAGCGAGGGAGGTGGGAGCGAGGGAGGTGGGAGCGAGGGAGGTGGGAGCGAGGGAGGTGGAGCGAGGAGGTGGGAGCGAGGAGGTGGGAGCGAGGGAGGTGGGAGCGAGGGAGGTGGGGGGAGGGAAGAGGGGGCGAGGGAGGTGGGGGACGAGGGAAGAGGGGGCGAGGGAGGTGGGGGCGAGGGAGGTGGGGGCGAGGGAGGTGGGGGCGAGGGAGGTGGTGGCGAGGGAGGTGGGGCGAGGGAGGTGGGGGCGAGGGAGGTGGGGGCGAGGGAGGTGGGGGCGAGGGAGGTGGGGGCGAGGAGAAGGAGCCAGGGAGAGGGCCTGAGAGGTGCGGCGAAGGAGGTGGAGACGAGAAGCTTAAAAGCATGGCTTGTTGGGGGACGAAGAGGAGGGAGAGGAGAGAGGTGGAGAAGTCTGGGAGCAAAAAGGCATGGGGGGATTGGCAGAGATCTGGAGGCATGGTGATGGGCGAGGCGGGTGCCTGCGGGTAGCATGAAGTGAGCAGCACCGGGGTCGGCATCTGGCGGGGTGGGCGTCCAAACTTCTAGGGCTGGTTTTGTCGTTTCTGGGCCACGCTCCTGGCTGTGGAGGGTACTTAGAGTGAGAAGCGATTCCAATTACGTGACTTGCAAGGGCGTCTAGAGGGCTGTTAGAGGGCCGTGGAAAGTTTGTACCTGCACTTGCATTTTTATTTTATCATTCTTTTTTGCAAAAATACAAATAAAACTTACCGTAAGGTTAAAAAACTCTGTTTATATGCGTAGATAATTATGTCTCTTTTGTATGAAACAAAATTAATAGATAGCGTTTCCATTCATATAATTATAAAGATGAGTCAGGTTTTGTGCAGGGAAAACTTTAAACACTGCTTTGAAACGAAAAAAGTGTAAATAGTATATTTCATTTTGTATTGTGTGATATTAAGTACTACTACAGCAGCACGTATTAAGTGTGCTGCTGTATTACGTACATACTTATTATGTAAAGATAGTAACTGGTACTACAGCAGCACGTACTTTCACATATTTTGTAACGGTTACGTTATAGTTGTCTTATAATTCCGCAATTTCTCTCACTAACACATATCAGTAATCATTTGTAAAATTCATTACTAGAGATAGGATTTCCGTACTCTTTCAAATATGTATGCTAATGCCCACTAACCAATAGCCAAACATGCATGATGCTTGCTAAAAATTAACAAATCATGCATAAGGAAATTTTAATTTTGTATATTTTGTTCTCCTGCCGTTTGTAAAAGAGGACAATTCACAATTTTTCTAAATTTTGCACCGTCAAATTTATATTTTTTTCAGAATCGAATGTTTTTGAATGCTGAAAATGCTTTCTATGTCACAAAACTTAATTGGAACATACTTCAAAGATGAAATGTGAGGTCAAATTCCACATTTTCAGCATTTTGAATTACAATTTTGTTTACAATTTGGAGAAATTTCTAATCAGAATTACAATGTAACGCTTCATGTAATTTCTCCTTGTCAATGACATTCATACCTCCAAACACTCATTCCAAAGACGTTTTAATGTCTTCAAAAATGTTTAATGACTCCACTAGAGATAAACTTGGTGGTTTTAATTTCTGCATTCTTCATTTTTTAGTACAAAATATGTTTTTTAACATATTTTGTATTATTTTATTTCATTTTCACGCAAGAGGACTGAGATTGTGGTCTTGATTAATTTTCCCTCACATTGTCCGTTATCAATTTATATTTACTTACGGCTTCCTGCATGTTCATTTTATTTTGTGAGTTTTAAAAAATTCCAGTTGTCAAGAGGACCGCCAGGTAGCGTTTCCGCATACGCGCCTCTTCCGGCGCGCTCCTGCGTCACTACCCAGCGGCTAGAAATGGAAAGGAATTAGGATAGAGATAGGGTTCAGGACGCTTGACAGGGGTTGAAGTAACCCCTGTGGAGAAGTCCAACTCGTTTATTGGAACGCATTTCACATGAGATTTTCCGAGAATCGCGGGAATCGAATCCGTACCTCCTTGGTGAAAGGGGTCACCCATAAATTACGTAACGCTAAAGGGGGAGGGAGGGGGTCTGAAGCAGCGTTACGCTGCGTTACATAGAGATAGGGAAGTGCGTTACAAGGGGGAGGGGGTATTGAAAATACTCGAAATTTTCATTACGTAATTTATGGACGGCTGACTTCGACACGAGCGACTTCGAGCACGAGCTACCACGAGCCACTTAATCTTACAGCACCTGCACTGGCTTCGGAAATCCTAGTACGTGCACTAGAGCGTTAAAATTCGTAGCAAAACAATAAGCAAAGACAACTGCTAGATCTGTCTAGAAACTTAAAGTTCTAAGAATAATACGCTATTTATGCCCAATATGTTCAAATTTTATATTCACAAAGTATGTAAAAAAATAAAAGTGGACCTAATATGATTGATAAAAATCTAAAAATGCAGTTTTAATAGAAAAGAGCCCAAGCATGCATTATGCGTGAATTTCTCAAAACACGCAAACATGCATGGAAAAAGTACGAATTTTTAAAATGAGTTTGCCAAACAGACGTATTTACAAACTTTGGAAGCTCTTCAAAGCTTAAATAAAAACATGCATTTGAATGGAAATCCTGTCTCTATTCATTACAAGTCCTGGAACATTAGGCGAAAAATATTTTTTAAACTAATTTATCAACACAACTTCGACAATTAAAGCTGCGTGTCATACAGCTAAAAGATGCTCCTACAAAGAGAACGAATTCTCAAAATATTCAACTGCCGTCTCACTGCGCGGAACGTCATTGTCACTTTCCAATCTGTTATCTCCTGAATGCTAGCAAATAAATCGCGGGAAATTGGAATTTGCAAATTCAAAAATTTGCGCTAAACTATTCAGATTTAAGAAAAATGACATTACCTTTTCTAAAAAACTGATTTCTTACAACAAATTTCATTTAACAAAAAACTTTCATCATTAGAATTGTACATTTGTAATGTTAATTTCAGTATTCATTAACAGTAAAGATGTAGTGTGCCGGAAGATTGTGGTGTCGATATTTTGTTAAAAAAAGTAAACTTATTTACAAATCCACGCGCTTTGTGAGCTTCAAACGCACTGAGATTCACCATTGACGTTTGGGGCGCTGGATCTCTCTGCAGGTCTAATGATCTCCCTAATCGCATCACGTGGCTCACGTCCGTAAGCCTCTGCAACAGGCGTTCGCAGCCGCCTTTTCACCTTAAGCTCCTTGACAATTGTTGGAAGAGCGCATTAACAATGCTTAGGGCAGCATCAGGCGTTTCCATACTGTCACCGTTCATTATAATGTGATTAACAGATTCTTATTTATATGTCTATATTGAGTTCAACAATAAAATATTTCCTCCTAAGTTCAATATGTTCATGTAAGTTCATTGCAGTCATAATATTGGTTTGAATTTACACTTATGGTCTCCATCTCTTCGATTGCATTGGCATTAAGTAGAGAAAATTTTAAAAAACAAAAGAAACCCCAGTAAAAAATGCATTTATTGATCATGCTTGTTAGAGTAAGAATTGAATCAACATTCGATGCGAAAAATTATAATCTTCCGAAACAATGTAGAGTCCATATACAGAAATGATGGGTCGGATTTATACAATCTTAATGTTACAACTTGTTTAGAGTAAATATACTACACGAAGGGCAAAGAACTGTCATCAAAAATAACTCTCTTATTGTGTTAATTTGTAACATAAAAAACACGTGGCTAATTCAGAGCCTATTTTGATTCGAACATTATCAATATCACGAAAGTTCACTGTATTTCAATGTCGTAAATTTTAAGAGCACTACGGTCGACACAAGCAATGTGGCATTTAACATAGAATCCCTGTGCACTATTGTTAGTTTAACGACTGGGGTCACACTCTTTTGTTCCATCTTCGAAGGAGAGCGAGAAGGACTGACTTTTACTCCAACTACCATTGTCATCCACTCTAAAGGCTATGGGGAAGGGCGCAACCGGTTCAGTCCGTCGTCCTTCCCTGACAACAGTTGGCTGCTACACTCCTGACAGTCAACTTGCAATGCGCGCTTAATTGCGTGAATTTTCAAGTGTCTTGCAACTCTAAAAGATTGTGAGAATAAGGATACTGAACTTAGAATCACTGCGTATCATGAACGCAAAGTCAATGGACTTATTACTTTTATACAAAGTGATTCGAAATTTCAACACTCTGAATTCTAATTACTTGTGTTCAATTATTATGATAATTTCATGTAAATGTAAGGAAATATATTCACAATAATGAGAAGCAGCCAGAGTTAATTTAATACCCTGGAGTTGGTTCCCGAGTAGCAAGTGCAATTTCATTGGAGGCAAACATTCCACTGAGGCATTTGATACAATCGTTGCTTTAAAATAAAATCTTGAATGCAGAACGTTAAAATACAAAACGTGAAATTCTATGAAGGGAAAAAACGGATTGCAAAAAAAAAAAAAACACGATTCTGTGGTGCCAAAAGAAGATCGATATGTTGATTTCTACCACGCCTCCTGCTTTCTAACTCGCGTCTCACCCTTTCCACAACTTCCGTTCGTTGTATTCCTCACATCCGCCCATCCCGACAGCTCAGCCGCCCCACCGCATCCGCCCCGGTCGCAGCTGTGGCGAGCACTGCACCGCGACGCCGCACTTCTCGAATTTGAATAAATGAATACCAAAGTACGACTGCCATATGCGGACGTCGCCCACTGCTCCCTGCCACCCCCGCAGCTCGCGCCGCCGCCGGCTGGTGCGTGGCTGCGACAAAACCCAAAGCACATGTAGCGGCGGAGGCAGTGCGCCGCGGCAGCGGTTTCGGTGGTGGCACTGGGGCCGGCGGGGGCATGGTGTGCGACGGCGGTGGGTGCGGCGGGGGCGGCGGGGGCGGCGGGGGCGTCGGGGGCGTCGGGGGCGTCGGGGGCGGCGGGGGTGTCGGGGGTGTCGGGGGTGTCAGGGGCGTCGGAGGCGTCGGGGGCGTCGGGGACGTCGGGGGCGTCGGGGACGTCGGGGGCGTCGGGGGTGTCGGGGGCGTTGGGGGCGTCGGGGCGGCATGGCCGATGGGGATGGCGGGGCGACTGCACAGCGGGGGTAGAGGGGGCGGCGGGGGCGGCGCGAGCAGCGGGGATGACGGTGGTGGCGAGGGAGGGGCGGCTCATCTCAGCGTCGGTCTCTGCCTATGGCCATCACCGAAATGAATTTATTTCTGAAGAGAAGTCTGAGGACTAAAATACTGTCTTTTGTAATATTAAGAAACTAATTCCACCAAATTTCTTACAAGAATGTATAAACCAAATGCCATAAAAATGACTGCATTTACTTTATCATAATGTATGAATTATTGTATTTTTAGATCCAATGCGGTGGTTAGGTTTCAATACCACGTAAATCTATTTTCTGTACTTTTACAAAATTTTATAAAACTTATAACTTCAAAATAGGACTAGTTCACTTAAACACTTAAAATTTATAAATTGTATCCTTAATTCATGAGAATAATCTGGTAAGATTTTTAACACCTGATATACGATATTATTTACTGACTCTTTTTAAATGAGATTTCACGGTAAATAGATCTACGAGGTTTTAAAATATGACCCTTAGGGTTGTTATAAATTAACAATATTTTTAAAATCCGGTTACTGGATGAATAAAAAATATAATATATAATAGAAACATTCCAGGACAATGCACTCATCCTTCTCTTTTTACTTTCACTTATACATACATATATACACAGTAATATACTAGTTAGCATAGGGAAAGTTATGTAATCTTGCGGAAAATCAATTTCGAGATATCAATGGAAATACCATTTTGGGGCCCCCTAATACCAAAAAGTGTTTTTTTTTCAAAACGTCCGTCCATCTGTCCGTCCTGGCGTATCGGAACAACACTAGCGCCTAAACTATACGTAGAATTATTTCCAACTTGAAGAAACCTCTGTCGAACTACTGTGACTCAAAGCTCTGTGATTTTGAAAAACATTAATTAATATTTGGGGGGTACTTTACATAAAGCCCCTGGGACTTTTCTCAAACATGGCTTCAATTTTTTTCTTAAAATTTCTTCTAAGTATGGAGTGAAGTACACTCATAAAGAATGCGTAGGTCCGAATTTCACGGTTAACTCTGAATTTTTGAAAATTGCGAAAGTTTGAATTTTTTTCCGTGTCTTCCTACAATTACACTAACTTGTACCATAAGTACTTGAACTTGTACTGTAAAAACTAATTTGTACGAGAAAGTCTGTGCCATTCTGTATCACCACTAGTTTCCTATATAAGGAACTAATTTAAATCGTGCATCTAATGAACATTTTTAATCAACGTTTTTCATACTTAAAAAGTGGTCGGCTAGAGTGACTCTAGGTTACGTAGTTTATCCTATTGAAGAATCAGTATTTTCCTGTTATTCTTCACCATTACACCCGAACATCGCGGCCCATCATTTTTTGTGCTAAAAGTGAGATTCAAGTTTTCAGGTAAATCTGAGAATACAAAACAAAGAAAACAACATACTTTTGTCTGACCGCATCAGCTACCATTGACCTCCGCCACTGTATCATTCAATTATTTATATACTTAAAGTAAAATAAAATAAGTGTCAGTAAGACTGAAGGAAAAAGTGTGCAACACGCGTGGCCAAAGAGATTTCATTTTGCTCGTAGGACTGCGCTACTGGACCTATCGACCTCGGCCTACTGGTCAATCGGACTCATACCGCAACCTTTCCTTCGCAAAATAAAAGGTAATTTTACCACTTCTATCATAAATAATTATTCTCATGTACCAGGAAACAGACTCTCTCGATCACTCTACTGTAGTACAATTTTCAACATACAAAAAAGATAACTTAAAATATAAATTGTATTCGTTTTTAGCACATTATTTTCTGTACTTTATTAATACCAAACTTTTACAAAAATTGGATTTAGCTTACAAATTTGATTTCATTTAATTCAAAAATCTACTCATATTTGGATGGTATTGAGTCAATAAGCGGACATTTAGTTACATTTTTAGTCAACAAGTTTTTGTTCTTTTTTGCTTACAGAAACAATGGCGGAAGTTCAAAGTATATTTGTTTGCTATTGCGCTGAAACGCGATCCAAAGGAGAAACTGGAAGCAGACCGTTTCTCCCACGGGAGGTCGTTTCTCAGAAACACCGAGCAACTATTTTTAATTGTAGATTGCGGCTGAAGGCGGGAGGAAAGAGCGTGGATTTCCGCAGGAATGAATTGAGAGCCGAGGATTAACGAAGGCGTGGCTGTGGAAACGTTGCTCAGAAACAAAGTTTGGGAAACAGAGGTCGCTGATTTAAATACTAGTTCAATGAAACACAGCTTGTATATCAGGGATTATGCGTTGTTTTTGGCCATTAGCTCTCAATATGCGACATGTGATTCCCCTTTGTTTTGAGAACGTGTCAGTTTGTCCATTTGCGCGTGAAAACACAAAATGTAAATCTCCAAGAAAAACATGGAGATTGGATTTCCAGATGTCGCACCGCACGCTATTTACAAGTGTGAGTTCTGCGCAGGGATTCACTAATGTGATTAACTAATTATTCTAAGTTGTTATAGTGTTTGTATATTCAAAATTTATTGATTACTTACGAGGGTAGGTTATATTTGGCAATTTTTATTTTACTTCTACCTTTCAAAATAATACGATTTCATATTAATATTTCTAACATACTTTACCACAATTTCTATCCATAAACTATTATTTCGGAAACTTGTTACATTTTACCACAACGAATTTGATAAAGGCGAGATCATATCATACGTAACCTCTCCCCCACTAAACATTCTACTCTTTTGTTAGACGTAAGAGGATGCCCCTGCTCAATTGCAAAGAGGCCCAAGTGCGAGGCCCCACCGATTAGTCGCCTTCGCCACAACGAGGAGGTTGTGTGGCGAGCACAACGCTCCGGACACCTTTACCCCCACGAAGGATTCTCGGACTCTCCTGGAAAGGAGGTTGAGCCAACTTCACTCGACCACCCGAAATCACCAGATAAAAATCCAAACTTATGTCGGGATTCCATCTGGGTTTTCCAGGTCAGGAAGTTAGTGCTCTAATACTCAATCACCGTGGCTTCTTTCTACACTTTTGTGTTTGACAAAACAATGTATTTTATAAAAGAGCAAAACTTCTTGAAATATCAACTGAAGTAATTTTGTTTAAAAATGGGAGAAATGTAAATTAACACACATTTAAGCATGTATGAGAGTGAAACATTATACGCCAAAATTGGGCGTAAAAATGACATGGCAGTAATAATTTAAACATATTAAACATATCTTCATTCTACAATATTCTGGACATACCGTTAATAAACCTCTTCAGAAGGTGAAAACTACTTTATTTCTTGTCAAATACATTGTAATAGGAACGTATATTCCAGATTTCTCATTTCAACTTTTAATAATGATGGTTCTGTCTTGATAGTTCACGCAGTCTCCCTTTATTGACATAGAGGATGAAATACTGAAACAATCACTTATGTTAACCAAGTATCATACTATTACATTTACCAAAAATGTATTTAATTGAATTATAATCTCAAAAATGTTAGTCACAAAATCCAATAATGTTACAAAATCCTGACACAAATTGAAATTACGCTGTGTGATAATATTTGTCTCTAACTAACTTCCCGCACCTCTGAACGATTTCTGTAACAATGTCTGTTCTTTGCATCAGCGTTTCTGCATATCTGTCAGTAAAATTGATGTTTCTGCTATCTCAAGAGAAATCAATGGCTCGTGAAATAGGGTTGGCGAGCCATGGGACAACCTCTCCAATCATGCATGCGTTCATCCTTCATGTTTTCTCATTTCACACCAACTTGCCTCTCCTTGCCAATCGTCTCCACGCCAGAAAATACGTATCATCTACGGGGATCCTTAACAGGAACCGCGCCCTTAAACACTAATCAATGAATCAATCCAAGATTGTGTACCCTTCACATATTTACTGAGTAAAGCGTCTCATATTCTTCCCCGTTTTCAGTCCGCTTTACGTTTTCTGCCCCTAAATTTTACGCTACGATGCGCAATTTTCAGTAGAATTTATTCCATAAAAGTTCTTCCTATTCTTTACATTATTCTTCCTAGTGCTCCATTGTTCTTCGAGTGCTCCTCTTCGTTTTTGCATCTAATCCTTCCCTGTTTCTCATCGCGTCCCGCTCTTTGTGCACACTTCTCTCGAACATACATCCACCCGTCCTCCTCCACCTGTCACTAGGCGCCCCCGCCCTCGCATGCGCCTACTCCCTCTCATCCCCGCACGGCATCGCGTGACAGCCGCAGGCGCGCCGGGCAAGCGGGCGCATTACTCAATCTCAGGGTGCGGCCATATTTCTTCCTCAGAGGAAACTTTATCGTCCTGCACTCGGCGCTCTCGCTTCATTATTCACAAGAAGGCAGCCTTGATATCGGAGGCGGCAATGACGGCGGCGATGGTGGCGGCGGTAATGGCGGTGTCTGTGATGGCGGTGTCTGTGATGGCGGTGTCTGTGATGGCGGTGTCTGTGATGGCGGAGTCTGTGATGGCGGTGTCTGTGATGGCGGTGTCTGTGATGGCGGTGTCGGTGATGGCGGTGTCGGTGATGGCGGTATCGGTGATGGCGGTGTCGGTGATGGCGGTGTCGGTGATGGCGGTGTCGGTGATGGCGGTGTCTGTGATGGCGGTGTCTGTGATGGCGGTGTCTGTGATGGCGGTGTCTGTGATGGCGGTGTCTGTGATGGCGGTGTCTGTGATGGCGGTGTCTGTGATGGCGGTGTCGGTGATGGCGGTGTCGGTGATGGCGGTGTCGGTGATGGCGGTGTCGGTGATGGCGGTGTCGGTGTGGCGGTAGCGGTGATGGCGGTAGCGGTTATGGCGATGTCGGTGAAGGCGGTGTCGGTGAAGGTGGTGTCAGTGATGGCGGTTCAGCGACAAACCTAGTAGGCGAATTCACGTCTTGAGAAAGATCTAAGAATTAAGAGTATGGAAGATTCTCAGTTCCAAAACTGATTGTTTCTTAGAATAGATGAGGTTTCTTTTTTAACAAGAAATGTAGTTCGTGGGATGAATGAAATAAAATGCAATGAAAACGCTGTCCAGATAAGTTTTACTGATCATTTCAACCGATGTATGTACTACGTAACAATACCTAGACACATATTTATCAGTATTCGATCAATGAATCAGTACGAGACCATAACTTCGGCAGATCCATTAAAATGCAAAACAATGCACTACATCTCACCAGTTTAGCTAAAAAGTCACAGTTTGGAAGTAGTTTTTAATTTAGTTTACATTATATTACTGTAGGTCTGAGCCCGTTCACGGGTTGTCACGCCAAGTACATACATAAATTAGTAAAGATTATTTACGTTACACGAGATAAACTAGAATTAAAAGTTTGAGGCTGAAAGAAGTTGCTATACTTTTTACATTTCTTGACACCGGTAATTCAATATGAGGGTGAAAAAAGCAGCGTCGCATAACACTCTGCTTTGCATTTTTCAGCGACTTTAAGCGTTACATTGAGTTGAATTCCACTTTAAGCGTTGCATTGAGTTGAGCGTTACATTGAGTTAAATTAAATTCAACTAAGATCATTGCTCAAAAATACAAATGACAGAGTCATATGGTTTTCGTAATGTAGCCGTTTTACCCTACAGTACAGAAAGACAAATGCAGAGACAAAACAGGTCACACTATACAAACTCTAAACTCACCACATCACCAACTCGAACCGCTTGCCGAGATACCATTCCACTTGACACTCACCTGTAACAAAAAGGTTTAAATAAAATTAGTATTTGCGAATATCTAAGCGGTATTTCAGAAAATTTTAAGTTGAAAAAAATCATATTTATTTTCAAATATTTGAATAGTTCTATGGCATTTTACGAAGGTAAAGATTCTTGCAGTTGAGACACAAAAGTAGAATAACAGATTAATTGTTGCCCAAATATTAGAAATACACCTGCGAAATAGTATCTAACATTCGTTAGTAACGTTAACCAACAATGTAGATATATTTGTATATATGTATTATGTAATTTATGTATATACGTGTATACATGAGTGTATGTATAGGAATATTTTTGCGTATGAATGTATCTCTTAGAGATCTGCAAGGCGTGCCATTTACTCGCTCGAGCATTTCAGCCTCGAGAACGATGTCCTCCGCTGGGGCTGGTTCACGGGCCCTCGGCGGCGGTGGCGATTTCAGGTATTGGGGTCTCTGCCTCCGCAAATGTTTGGTTGGGGAGGGTTCGGGGGCGCAATGCGATCGGTCGCATTTACAGTATGCCGTGGCTTCAAAAGAAAATTAGAAGGATTATCAAAGCTTACATTCGCCTGGAGAAAAAGCGCCCTAACACAGAAAAAGAATATTGGTTTAGTGGTGAAATGTCGTTGGCATTTAAAATTAAATGATCACAAGTGTTGTCATTGCCAACAATGTTGTTTATTACAAGAGCAGCTTTCGATGGCTTAGCCATCATCATCAGTTTTCTAGTACAAGAAAATAGCAAACAATTAATTAAACAATAAAACAAGAGATAACAATAAAACAAGAGATTAACATTAGGAATGGCGGATTACTAGTAATTTAAAAAAACAGAACTAACATTATGTGAAATGAAAACAAAGGAAAAGAAATTTTTTATATAACAGGAATTTAAATCTACGCAAGAAAGTGGATGAAATTGAATAGAACTTGAGAAAAAACATTTTTGTAACAGAAACATGAAATGTAAGTTGAGCCGTTCCTTCCCTGCTGTCTGGAAGCACTTCCAGAAACAACATTGTTGGCAATGACAACACTTGTGATCATTTAACAGAAAAAGAAATCTAAAAAGAATAAGAATAAGAGGAAGAAGCTTCAAATTTAAGAAGTTTGTAAACGTGCATCTTTTTTCTCGCGGGAAAACAAGAAAAACATTAGATTTTCAGATGTTTTTGTAAACTTTACTGTTATCGGCGACACGGTTTTCTTTTTAAAATATTGAAAAACAAGTAACGGTGTAAACTAAAGCGGAATTAGAAAAAAATGATAGTAATATTATTATTATTTACCTCCTTTAATAAACTTTAAACCGTTTGCAATCAGTAACGGAATTTTAGGGTTTGCACTGCAATTAAAATTGGACAAATTTCTTTAATAATGCATTATTTTAATTTAACTTAGAAACGTTTCTAATAATCAAGTGGCACCAGAAATATAATTTTACTCTTTCGTTTGTGCAGCAACACGTCATTATGGTACTTTATCCAGAATTATAAAATTAAAAAAAACATATCAGAAATAGTGTATTATTCCTATTTAAATGTTTCAATCAGTGTATTATTTATTATTTTTATTTGAAGCGTTTCAAGCATTATTTCTATTTGGAGCGTTTCCATGCATTAGTCGAAACTCCTTATTTTAATTCTTTCTCCTTATTTTAATTCATATATATATATATATATATATATATATATATATATATATACACACATATATATGACGTGACGCCCAGCGGATTTTCTGCGAACTGCGGCGGTGCTCGCCTCGTGCAATTTGCCTTGTGCAGAACTCTAATATCTATGAATGTTTGTATGTAATTAGTAGGGCCCGGATTTTAATGACAAGTCATATTTTTTCTGAACTTTCGGGTGAATTTTAAAACAATGTATGCATGAATCCAGGTATTGTCGAATAGGAAAACATATTTTTATTGTGCATAAAAAGTCATATTTACATCGATGTTATTAAAAGGTCATATTGTGGCCAAATTTTGGCCTAAATTCATGTATTTGTCGTATTTTTAAGGACCGTTTTTAGTAAAAGGTTACATTTTGGCCGAATTTTGCTTTAAATGCATATATTTGTCATATGTTTAAGGAAACAATTAAAATCTTGAAGATGTGTCTCGCATGACAATGTACCAGGTGATATTGTCACAAATAAACTCAACAAATATACCACAAAGGATTTTTTGAAATGTATTATTCTTAGTGCTGCGATGACCCCCTGATAGAAAGGAAACGCGCGTTTCTTTCTTGCCTTCTGAACGTTGTGAAAATGGAACTACACTCGTCATAAAAAAAGCTGCACCCCGAAGGACCTTACTGATCCGCTGCAAACTTGGTGGGTATTTTGCACACCATTCACTAAGCCAATGATTTCGTTTTCACGGTCGGCCGCGAACTGGGGGGTCGGGGGTAAGGGTGTGACGTCGTGCCCACCAGCCGAGAAGAGGATCTCAAACGGCCGCGCCGGCCATTGCGACATCGGGTATCGTCGCCAGAGCGTCACCTGCACATACACTACGACTAGGTGACGTGATTCGACAGCCTGCTGTCCGGATAGAAACTTTCGAGAGGGGCCGCACCATGGGTGTGCGGGAGGCTGGTTGGTCCAGTCGCGTAATTGAGCGCCACACCGGTCATACGGACACCACCATCGCCCGCTGTTGGCGGCAAAGGATTGAGGCAGGCACGCACACATGACATGCAGAATCTGGACGTTCCGCCACGCATCACGAGGAGGGAAGACCGACGGATGGTCCGCAACGGGCGACCAGAATCAGCGGCAACGATAGGTGCTTCAGCGGTGATTCAGAGGGCTGTGCAGCCTGCAGTGTCACATCCTGTAAGTGCCAGTACCACTGGCAGGCGGCTGCACAACGCAGGGCACGCCGTACGCTGACCGTTATGATGCCTGCTCCTCACACCCTAGCAACGTTGCTACAGATTCGCTTGGTGTCGGGAACGACGGACCTGGAGCCATGCAGACTTGCAGTGGGTCATCATCAGCGACGAGTCCCGCTTCTGCCCTGATGGCGATGACCACTGGGTGAGTGTCTGGAGGCGCAGTTGGGAGCGTCACGACGAGCGATGTGTGGTATCCATCACACGTCCCTCCAGCCTGGTGTGATGGTGTGGGGCGACATCCCATGGTGCCCGTTCACCGTTAGTTCCTCGGAGGCACCGTGACAGCCGCACGGTGCATACCACAGCCATCTCCCGAGCATGCTTTGTAGTGGATACTCTGCCATGGCCAGCCGCATTGCCAGACCTTTCCCCGATCGAGAGTGTTTGGGGTGCTTACGGAGCGTGCGAACAGCACCCTACCCCTACCCACCAATCTGCAAGAACCGCACGCTCAGTTGCGGGCTGCATGACATGGACTAGCGCAGGACTTCATTAGAGACTTGCACAACTCCATGCCACGACGTCTGGACGAGTGTGTTTGCCAATATGGCGATCTTACGCCAAACTAACATGTACAGTGTGTGGGCGTGTAGAGCAGTAAATATTGGTCCTACAAACGTGAAAATTTAATCATTTCGTATGCGTGGTACCCTCTACCTGCCTACCAACAATGATCCCCAATCCGCCTCGTCCTTCTGGGTGCAGCTTTTTTATGACGATGAGTGTATTTGACAACACATGGAACGAAATGGCAACATTTGAAAACAATGAACTGAAGCTGCCCTGCAGTGACATCGCCGCCTTAAAACACTCTTCCGTGACGTCATGTGATGTGGAAAGGAGCTTTTTCGGATACAAAACTATTTTCAGCGACAACCGTAGGTCTTTTAAGATGGAAAACCTGAAAATGCACCTTGTGATACAATGCAACTCTCCACAAACTGAAGGCTGAGAGGAAATTGGAAAACATTAAACAAAAAATATGCAGTAGTAATGCAAGATATTTTGTTTGATGGGTATTATTGTACTGTACTTGATTTGTTTTACAGACATAAGCCACTTTTTTAAATGCTAGTTAATTCCAAAGGTCGCAAAACGTAGGTACTACACTCACAATCTGTTCTTGAGTGAATTTTATATTTATGTTATGCCTAAAAAATCAACAGGAATTTAAAAAAAATAAACTTTCATAAAGTTACATTTTATTTTATAAGGTAATATATAAGTTGTGTGTTTATACGTATGTGTACGTATGATGAATGTTTCACAAAAAATTTGAAGCACGGAGTAAAAAATCGTAGGGGGAGTTCTAAATATTACCCCGAAATATAATTTTTACAAAATTCTGTTTAATTCATTCAACAGTAGATATTGTTGGAATTTGTTGCTTGGAGAGGTGAAGTGGGATGGGAAAACAGGGCGAAGAGATTACTTAATAATCACTCAACGTCGGGGAATCGGATTGTAGGGAATGGAAGGCGAGATTAGATTTCTTGGAAAACCTTATTTCTTTTTCGATAGATTTCCGTTGTTTCGTATTGTTCATCATCATATTGTAAAGTAAAAGTATATTACCAAATCGAACGAAAGACAATAGATTGTGGGTGATGTACCAGACCTCACATTTTGAAGCGGTTTTTCCAAGAAATTTTGCCAAGCTTTATTTCCAACTCGGAGTTAAGTGGGTCATCCATTATATCCCTCAGCATTTACTGCAATTATCATTTTCTCGTCTTGCTTTGCCACCCTTTGAGTTGCAACTGCTTTTGCAGCCCTCTCTAATATTATCATTTTCCCCTCTCAATAATACCCTTCTTCCTTCTACATTACATTCTGCCACGGTGTGTCCTGGCTTCGATTCCATTTACCAGCGCGGTTCTGTACCCTGCTCTTTCATGCCCTTTCTTTCCCTCCCTCGCCTTGTCACCCTCCTTTCCGCCCCTGGCCCGCCCCTTGATTGCCTGTCTCACTCTGTCACATCCTTCTATCATCCTTCTTTTGTTTGGCTCCGTCCCATGATACCCTAAATCATGCTGATCTGTCTCACGCTGAACTGTCCCCGCCATGTCTTGTCAGTCTGTTTTTCTCTTGTCTGCACTGTTCTGCTGTACTATTTGGCTCCATCTGACCTGCCTGTTAATTTGTTGTGCTGTAACGCGGTGGATAGGGATATACAACACAAGGGAATACACCACAAGAACACAGACATTAGTAATATATATATATATATATATATATATATATATATATATATATATTGTGACCGAACTTACCCTTGTTGGTTTCACTAGTACACATATCATAAATTTTATAATGTTTATTTTGGGCACAGGGGTTCTTTGAGTGGGGGTACTTTAATCCTCATTATCTGAATTCAAAGAATCTACCGTCACAGGAAACAGAATTTATTAAGAAAAAATATTAACAAAACATCTTCATATTACTAATATAATTTACATCCTTGACCTGGTCGCAAATTCTTACTGAATACAGACTAAATGGTTTATACTATACGTCTCCGAATATTCCTATCATTACATTTATCATTTCCATTTATACAACCTCCATTTCTCTGGAAACTGCATGCCATTCGTGTACCACTACAGACACCATTGCTCTCCTTACTACTCAGTGAGCACCCTGAACTGGCATTCCACTCGATTACCCCTCTATTTTGTTCATAATTATTGTTACTTATCTGCCCTCCACAACCGTCGTCTTCTACGCAACGCGATGCCGCGTGCTCCGTCCGATACCGAGATGTGACCTTGGCGCCAACGATGTTCTGCCTGCCCACGTGTCGCCGGCGGCCCGTTCCCATGCACCGGCGTCGCCTCACCACAGTTTCCTTCTTCACACGACGAATTTACTGTCTCAGCTCACACGGCTCCACCATATAATCCCGCATCCGCACAGCTACACCGACTATCACTGAACAGCATTGCCCACGTGTCCGTGCACTGTCCTCTTCTCTCGTCAAATTTCGTGATTATTCCTTCCACTTGAGTTTACCACAATCCTTACTCGCAATCATCATTAAGTCCACCACAATTATCCTTCCTTTAGCACCAGCCGTCCCGATTATTCTCGATTTATCTGTTCGTTACCACATCGCTCTCTTGTCGCCCTCATATCTCTGTCTTCACCTCTCGCTGCTCAACTCCCAACTGCCCTTCCGCCTGGTCCGACCGACCAATTCACAACCTTCCGGGCGCTCGTTCACGGCTCGGCCCGATTCGTTCCGCAACGATTCATCAACCTGCGCGCCACTTTTGAACGTTGTGGAGCGCCTATTATTTACGTTTTGACCAATACGGTCAAAATATATAGCGTCGTGGCGCACTCAAACAGTGACTTCCTGCGGCGGATGGCAGGATGTTAAACAAAGGGCGCAGAAGATGACGCATTGGGATTTCTGCCGAGCGCGGATACGGCGGGGAGGCAATGAGGGCGGCGAAAGGCCTATATAACGGGACGAAAACAATACCACCTTCTTCTTGTTTCTCAGCAGCGTCGGCGTGCGGTTGTGCGTAAGTTTGTGCGAGTGGCGCACGTGGGCAAGGGGCTGGCAGTTCATTGTTGTGACGAGCGAGACATGCATTAGGTCCCAGATGTAGAGTGGTGTGGTAGTCGTTCGATTAAAATCTCTCCTAGTAGTGGGATATATTTAGTTAGTTAATTGTAAGCAGTGAAATTTGTTATTTGTGACTACTGTCTAAACTCACTGTTATTACAACCCACTCTCGTCTGTTTTGATTACACCCGTATGACGCTACAATATATATATAGTTGATTTACTCTACTATTAACATATACTTGTTCTCACTCTGAGGCATTTTTGGAGCTTATTCCCTTCAGCCCCCCGTCTCCACACGCGTCTTGCGGCGGCGCAAGCGAATTAGCCAGTTCGGCCTACCCGCGACTCGACATCTGTCGTAGGGTTGTGTCCTTAGCAGATGAAATGTTATTTCTTAACAAGGTAACGTTTAGTAACTGTTACGCGAAGTAACAGTTATTTCGTTTGTGCTGTTATTGGTTGCTATCGGCTGAAATTCACAGTACTCCAATCTATTGGGTCAAACCCGTACTACTACAAGCTTTCGCGGCAACCATTTTGTACGACACATGGTGCTGATCAGTTTCACGGTATCTAATCAAACATGATTAGCAATTATTCAAATTATAGATTCATTAAAACATAGTTCGTCGTTATTACACACTATGTGCCACAATATTTTTGATTTTATTGTGTAGGTACACTGCAATAAGAAGTTCGTCCTAATTGCAGTTCGTAATTAAATCCATCCAATATGTTTGTTAACTTCTTTCTGTCCCATTGCAGTAAGATTTCCTACATTTCCCTAAGTCCGATAAAATAAAATGAGTTACGGTCAAATAACTCCATTATTTAATTTACAATATTACAATATTTAATATTCAACAGCCATTACTACTTTAGCAACAACAGTTTCTCCTTCTCATTATTTTTGGCCCTTGTCACTTCACTTTCAAAAAGTTGCATATTCTAAATAACTATTCTCCAGTTCATTGAGTCGTTCATATCAGCTGTTTCTCTGTCCAAACATGTTTGGTGAAATAGTGCAAGCAAGCGCCACAAAGTAGCTGCACAAGCTTTACAGTGTTACCAATATTATTTGTTTTGCCTAGTTTAACTCTTAGCAGTTGCCACAACTGATTTAACTCTTAGCAGTCGGCCATGTTAGGTTGCTGGTCCTGAAATGTTATTTTTTAACTATTATTAATACACTTTACTATAATACGAGTCGACTGTTATTCCGATTATAGTTAATTGAAGAAATGCTGTTAAGCCCATCTCTAACCTGTCGTGCTCTGACAGATATACCCTCTTCCAGGTAGGGGACCACTCGTGTTCGAACTCGTTGGACCTCGCGCACACAGCATCTCCTCGCCAGCCAGGGCGGAAAGTTTTTGCAGTGTTACTGCGACGAAACCAAAATGCGTTACCCGCGAGTGGCTTCGCGGCACCCCCTTATAAAAGGCGGAATCTCCTGATTTCACTGTCATAGTCACCCATGCGCCGCACGGACGCTCTTAGCGACGCTGGCTCATCTCGCCACATGCCGGCGCCCGGTTACCTGGAAATATATCTTGTCCAGTAAGGCGGTCATTTTTCGAATGGCTATTTTTATCTATTGTCATCTCCAAATTTTGCAAGGGTTTCCCTGGTGCAGGAAGCCCAGTCCTATGACGCTACACTGCCTTGTTCTGATACGGTCTGCTTCTGCCCTGCTCTACCCTCTCTGGCCTTTCTCTACTCTCTCTCCTGCCCTTCTCAATTCTCTCCTGCCCTTCTGTATTCTTTTTTGCTCTTCTCTCCTCTCCTCTTATCTATTATCTCCTGCCTTTCTCTATCCTCTTCAGCCCTTCACTAATCTCTTTTGCCCTAGTCTTCGCTCTGTCTTGACCTATTCTGCACTGTCACGCCCTGCTGTCAACTGTTCCTGTCCTGTTCTCCTGAGACCCAGCCGTTCCCCTTGCTCGCTCTCCAGGACGCGTCGCCCTGTCCGCTTTGTCGCGTCGCGCCCTCCGGCGCGCAGCCCTCGCCTCGCGCCCGACTCGGACGGCGCCGCCCGTGACTCCGGCTGCATCCCTGGTGGCAGCGCGGGGCGCGCGCCCACTTTTAGGGGTAAATAGAATTCTTAAGCTAAAGTGAACGCAGGTATTACTTGGGCCAGGAGGCAAAGTCGCCCGGGGCCTCGGAGGCGGCGCGGCGCAGAGGCCCCTTGCGCAGCCTGCAGCGCCTCGAGTTAAAGAAGATGCTGCAGGTACCGCGGAGGAAAAGAAAGGAAAAAAAACTATTACAAGATAGAAAAGTTATTAATCCGCGTGAATGAGTACCTTAGTGTGCTGGCCAAAGCGCCTTCTTCCATAGGTTAAGTTAGTATACTTAAGTTATTTTAGTACTGCTCGCTTTTTTTGCCGTAAAAGTCAGTGAGCTGCGACGCATATCCTGCATGGTGATAAATGACAACTTCGGCAGGGTCGCTGGCGTGGAGAATATCGACATATACTGCAGGGGACACGAAAGTATTCGAAAACTGCTTTCTTCTTTGCTGAAATCAAATCGCATTCTTGGGCATACGACCGTTTAAAATCCCCCTCCCCCGTCATTAGAATTGTCATTTCCTTTTATGATAGAGCACTGCAATTGGCACTATATTTTCCCTCACGAATTTATTCTTATTCATTTATCCTTTCATGGCTTCTCCTTCAAGCCAGCTGCACTCCAAAGCAGCTGGCTTGCGAGCTGTTAGCAACCTTGTTGGCGAGCGTGTGCGCCTAGCGAGAGAAGAAAGGAAATTCCAGCTCCCTTTTACCGTCTAATGGAGAATTCTAGTAGAATAAACAATTTGACCGTTTCACTTCATGGTTCACTATAACTTCCTTAAACTTCTCTTTGCATGGGCGCGAAGACAAGCCGTTCTTCCGCCCTTATGCCAACTCTTGTCCGTTTTACTATCTCGAATTCTGCGCTTACTTGAACATCGTCTCTTTCTGAAGCATTCCCTAGTTTGTCTTCGTTAACAAAGTGTGCCATAGCACAACGGAATATTGCAGGGCTCTCACACAAGCGTATATCTTGAGACTTCCATTACTATTTAGAATTCTGAAACACACATAGTCACTTGTTGAATTCAACTTTTTCAAAAAAATTGATCTTTAAAGATTCACATAAATTTCAATATCCACCAAATATGACGAATATGCAGTTGAAAGCTAACTATTACATACTCTTCTTACACTCTTCATTAAAGCAATCAAAAGAAATGTAAATTAATCGGTAAAACGAACTTTCGTAAACTTAGCACGAATCGAAATATTCTTGAATATGATTATAATAATTAAATTACATTAAATTCTGTATAAATCAGTAACGGCACAAAAATCTACTACAGATTGCAACCTTTTCTATGGAGTTTATCCGATGATCCGATGGTGCAAGTTTTCACCATTTTATGCAAAAATGGGTTCAGTATTTCATGAATTCACAGCATTTTTATGTCACTGTCTAGCGTGGAAGTGTAAATCGATAACACGATAAATAATATTGGAGGATATCGTTTCTCTGTCACCAATTTTATTTATCAAAAAATGTCTCTTTTGGAATAAAACGGCTATCGACATTTTATATACATTTTTGGTGACTGCAATTAGTTTTTCGATAATAAAGATTCACAAAGCTGGATGTAAAAAGGATAATTAATATTATTATAATTAATGTTATTATTAATATTATTATTAATAATATTATCATAATCTCTGAGACAACTTATAAAGTTATGAAAGGTCAAAGAGAGGGGAATATTTTCCACAAAGTTATTTTGTGGAGCAAAATCCATTTACTGTGCAATACGGCTGCTAATATTCCACACAAATTAACTAATAATTAATCTTGATTTGCAGGGTTTCCTGTATCATTAGTAAAATTGTTACATTTCTACATATTAATTGACGATTTTTTTGTTTCATGTTATTTCAAATCATGTGGAACGCATAACAAAAATACATTGCACTTTCATTTCGGTGAGGATAATTTAATTTCCATTGTGATATTTTTCATTCGCATATGCTGTAAGTCAACTGGGTGGTTTACCTGCTCTTCGTCAAATTATACCACAATATTTTACATTGATATAATGGATACTGCATAAAGACATGCAAATCGGGAAATGAGGTGCATGCTTTTCTGAATGTAAAATTTCAAACCAGTGCTTGAGAAACTACATGTAATAAATTTCACTTGTGACTGTGTTTGTGACAGTGTTGTTTCCAAGTGTACGTTTCCGTGCATATCGAACAATTTGTAAAAGCGTCGTTCTGCGGTCTTCAACCACATCCGTCGCATAGCGACAGCAGGTTTGCTCGGCAACCTTACATCGACAAATAAAGGCCCGAGGAAAACAAGGCGATTTATTTTTTCCCTGAGGGAACAATAGCTCTCTCTTGTTTTTCTGCACCAATCGAGCGGGGCGGACGCACTGCCCGCGATAGACCTTAAAGGCCGATCCGCCCACCAGCCCCGGTCCTAAGCCGATTCGTTTTCGGAGCGAGATGAGGAGAAACGACTGCGGGGGCGGAGGGAGGCAGCGGCGGAACAGAGGGCGGGAGGGGGCGGGGCACGGCGCTACATTGAGAGGGCCCTTCGAGATGGAGCCACCCTCAGCTGCGAAGCAGCATCCGAAACCCTTTTTCGCATCTGCTTTCGTATTCAAGCCGCGGGAGATATACTCTCCTTTTCGACACTAGATCTTTGATCTTTTGTATTTAGATGGTGTTGATAGTGGTTGTCACTTCATTTTTATTTCACGGAAACTCATAAAGCCCCTTCTTTTACAACACTTAACATAACCAAACAGTATATCGAACGAAAAGGAATTACGTTGCGCGTAGACATTTACATGTTTATGAATGCAGATGCTCCATTAGTTTCCGTCTCTAAAGAATGAGTTTCGAGATTCCAAGTAAAACGTAGTAGAGTTAAAGAGGTATTGGTCACGATGTCTCTGCAATGAAGCACTTCAGTTTCTTAAACTTGTTTTCTCTTTGATTTGCCCATTGTTCTCTGCAACAACTCGCAGACAAAAAGAATGCCCTCTATTGAAGTAATAAAACGTTCACCAACTGAAACTAATCCAAAATGTCTCAATATTTTTTCGGAAAAAATCGATGATAAAAATGCTGACTAGAATACGCGACTTAATTAAAAGTTTGGAGCTACTAAATAATACTGCAATTTTTAGTCATAATGCCTCTTTAAGTTAAAAGATATCATTTCTCAATGAGAAATAAGTTTGTTGGTTTGTCAATCACATTACCAAAATCGAAAAACTCTTGGAAACCAATCACAAGTTGCAGAGTGAATTCCATTATTTGTTCCCAAGAAGGAATTGGGAAGTTACAAGCAACTGAAGCTGCCCGTGAACTTGCAAGCACTGAAGATTCCTTCGATGTCTGTCCGCATAGCGGATGGTTCATGGTTCGCCGTGGAGCCGATGGACCTTCGTGCCGGGCGCCTGCGTTCGCGGCTTCCGCCTATTGGTGGCGGTGGTGGCGGCGGTGGCGGTGCGGGGGCGGCGCGGGGGCGGCGGCGGCGGCGGCGTTCGCGCCGAGAAGCGCTCGAGGCCGAGCAAACGGAGAATTTCATTATCGACTCCTCACAGGCTCATTCCGCGCCCGGCTATGGAGGGACGGGGTGAGGCGGGGCGCAGCGCGGTGGGCGGGCGAGGAGCCTGCAAGGCGCTGGGAGCAGGAGGGGGAGGGGGAGGGGCGTGGATTTTAGTGCCTGGAGGTGCTCGCTGGAGGCCCTTCCCTCTAGGGAAGGGAGTCGTTCAATTTTTTACCTTCCCGCCCTCTCGCCCGCCCGTGGATCGTAAGATTGGGCATTCGAGTATAAGGGGCCAAGGTCTGCATTTTAATGACGTTCCCCATTAGCCAGCGAGGCGCGCGGCCGAGTAGCCAATCACGGTGCCCAAGCTATGCAGCACGAGGGGCAAGCAAGAGTTGGATGGTAGGAGACGACGGGGAAACCAGAGAACATGAGCGCTAGAAAGTCAGAAGGGAATAAATGTTCATCCAATAATTTTTGGACGTAGTACATGATTAAGGTTATGCAAATTAAAAAGGGTGAGAATGGGAAGGAAAAATGCATTAAAGAAGGGAAGGCTTGAAAAATATAAAGAGGAGAGAAATAAAAAGAAATAAAAAAGAAAAATTGAATCATATATGATTTGAATAAATTGAAGAATAAAAAACGGGACGAAATAAGAAATTTAATTTTTTTAAACGAGAATAAATTGGGAAATAGGGACACGATGTGTCCGCTTTCCGTTAGGTTTGCTTCACAATGCTTGTGGTTGAAAATTTATGCAATACAGTTCATTTAAAAAAAATCGGGTGTGCGTTACAGTTTTGTTCTCGCAATACAACCAGAGCCTTTATAATTCAAAGGGATGAGTCATATGGGAATGGGGAACCAGCTCTACACCAGGAGGCTCTGAGGACTGAAGTGGGAACAGATTTCGAAAGAACGGATCGCGTCCGGAATGTATACCGGTGATTAAGGTACTCACCGGCGTCCGCCTAAAATACGGATATTAAGTATATAGTATTATTATTCCATTATTGCTTAGCGTAATTAGTAACACAGATAGCGTCACACGGGTGATTTTTTTCATATAAGATATGGATGTAACCTTAGACTAAATTTCTTATTTTTCTCGAGATCTTGACTTAATATCTATACGAAAGATTACATTTCACAACCTTGTAGATATTACGGTTTTCTCAAAATTTAAACCCATCACCGGAATTTATATGAATGCAGCTTTAAATTTAGTTTTAATTCAATATTCAGTGGGAGGCTTATACTCGTAGTTTTTTAATTTAGTTTCTGTCATGCAACAATAATATTTTTTGATTTTCTGAAACATGAAATTCTTTTCTGAAGTACTTGTAAAATATTGGCAAATTAAATGACTGGTGCCTCACACAAACCATTCTATTTTTTCCAATGACGCTCTTTTTCTCAGCGTCAGCGGCGGCGTACCTCACTGAAGAGGCCGCGCCGTCGGAAGCGATCTCCGCCGCACGCGGAAGCTCTGCCCTAATCGGCCTCGAGTGAGAGAGCCACGCGCGACGTAAGTGGAGCATCAGATAGCGTCGGCCGCGGGCGACGGCTGCCGCGCGCGCGCCCGGGGCGAAGCAAGCCGCCCGGCGATCGATGCGCCCCCGCGCGGGGCCCCCGGCGGAAGACAGCGCCGGCCCCTCACTTACACTTACGGACTAAGGAAAACGAAATACCAAGAAGAATAGTTTCGGGTGGATGAGACCTTCCACGCTGAGAGTATTTGTCATGTTTGGACGTGTTGTGTTTAATCGTTACGCGAGGGCGCTTACAGTTCAAGTTTGCTCGGCTTCGGTTTTGGCTGAACGACCTTCTGACAGTGCCTTCGGCCCCCGGACTCCCCTTCCCACGTGGCTCTCCTCTTTTCCGGCAAGGGTCGCATTTGTGTCGGGTAGAGCGCAGTCGCTATCAACCACGTAGCGGGCTGTTCAGAGCACAGCTACAGGACAGACCAAATACGAAGATGTATGCCAATGAAATTAGCAGCGACGGGTAGCGTTTCTGATAGGTTGTGGTCACAGATGCGAAATGTGGACATTCTGGCAATTGTCATATTCTTACATCGGTTTCAACAATCGTTCTTATAGTCTTTCTATAAGTCTTCGTCACATCCAGTTAGTACGTACTACACCTTACGAAATATTATTTAAAAAATAAATTGCTTGTTATTTTGTGTTTTATAGGTTTTATTTTTGGTCTTTAATGATTCTGGTTTACTAAGGTAAACATTTTTGTTACGCCTCGAGAATGAGTAAAAATGTAATATATTGCAATAAATTGAAACAAATCGCAAATACACCCGAATATTGTATTTTTAACGATTCTAAGAAACATTAAGTGATTGTAACATCTGTTCTTCCCGGGAAGACGGAGGGTTTAAGTTCTTGCTTTCATTCATTTCATGATGTGCTTCTTTGTTTTCAATATATTTATTTGTTTTGCTACTTCCCACTCTTTTGAAAATGTTATATATCATAAATTGTACTCAACGCTTAGTTGAACGTTCATGCACAAAATTCAAATCATACGTTTTACTGATTTATATCTTCATATTTTTCTCTTAGACTGAAATACTGTGGCTATTCTATATAATTAGTTTGGAAAGAAATTTACACAGTCTACAGTCGGGAGAGAGTTTTTTCCATAGACAGAAATCGGGAATAATACAAAAACAATGAAACAAGTTCGATTTTAACTACAAAATCCCAATATTTGGATGTTTTCTTTCGTCAATTGTCGCTAAGCTTATCGACTGAATTCTTTTACTCAGTGTTCTCACTGCTTAAAATTCTGCGGACGTCATGTCACCTCAAGTCATCGGGAAGAGGTCATTTGTTATGTACTACATAGGGAACAGCAACATATTTATATTCTTGTTATGTAAAGAATTGTTGTACTGTGATAATCACTCTACTACGTTATTGCAGTATTTGTGAAGACTGTTATTATTAAAATATTTAGTTTAACACAACTGGATTTATCCACTTTTTCGTTATCATGGTCCGGCAACGATTTTTTTTCTGCCGTTTTTTTCGCGTCAGCATTACATAACTTTCCTTATATTACGTATATTACTCTGTATATACGTAGTACGTATACGGGAAAGTAAAAAGGCACTGTTTTTAAGAAAAAATTCCCATATTTCAATCGAAATTGTTCAAAAACTATTAAAATATTCATTATGGAGAACAAATTTCATTTGAAGAAGAAATCTCTATCTTCAATTTTCTAGTGGTAGGAAGACGCCGAAAAAATTTCAAAGTTTTGTAATTTACAAAACGTCAGAGTTTACAACGTAAAATTCGGACCTATGCCACTTTTATAAGTGCATTTAACTAATTCTTACAAGAAATTTAAAGAAAAAATAGGAGCCATTTTTGAGAAAATTTTGAAAATGTCTCAGAGCCATCATGTAAAGTTCACCAAAAAATTTATTTTCAAAATCGCAAAGCTTCATGTGAGGCCAGATCGGCAGGGGTTGATTCAGTTTGGAAAAAAATTCTACGTATAGTTCAGGCGCTAGTGTTGTTCACGACAGACCGACAAATGGGCAGAGGGGCGGACGTTTAAAAAGAACAATTTTTTGATGTCAGGAGACCCCAAAGCGTCTATTTACGTTGAAATCTTGAAATCTGTTTTTCGCTGCATTACATTTCGCTGCATTTTTCTATAACAAGTATGCTACTCCGTATATACGTACATACGTATACGAGAAAGTAAAATGCACAGCTCTTGATTTCCTTTTGTGAATGTTTTAGTTACCACGTCAGAGCATCCAATAATAGACTGCAAGCATAAATTAATCCCAAAACCCTTGGTGCCTCTCCTCCATAACTTTAATGTTCTGGTGAAACCTCTTTTTTATCTCGTCCCTATCATCGCCTCGGTTGGATGAGAAAATGTCTAAATGTGAAGGTAGAAAATGAAGTCACAGTGTCATGTGGCATCCCATTGCTAGATATGCATCTAGTAATTCCTGCAACGCCTACCTTGTAATCAGAAGACATTTTATTATCAAGAATGTTGTGCGAAAGCCAATGAAAATTTTTCCATGACCTCTTTTCGATATCACACAGTCGTACTTGAAATATATTGGATTCTTTAGAGGAGAAGCTTCAAATACAGGCTAGGGTCTAAAAAGAGGCTAGGTTCTGTTGTGAAGCCGGAGGGTGTTGAACTCTATCGGAAATGGCGTGAAAATAGTCCTCTTGGTTCCATTGAAGAGGGACGAGCAGTTGGTGCCCATCAGTCAATTCGTTAACACGCTGTGCGAAAAAATCATCGATTATCTGAGTTTTTCTATCGTCAAACCTTCAGCAGATAAGTACTACAATATTGTTTTTCACTATTAGCCAGTTGGCTTTAAATGTTATTTGGCAGCAGGGCTGTGTTAACGTTGAGTTGGTAAACACTTTCAATGCCTCAATCAACCTCCTACTTCATACCAGTAATGGCCAGCATGATAGTTTTGTAAAATGGGGTCTGGTCTAAATATGAGTTGGTGAGAGACGTCTAAAAACGGGCTATATCTCCGAAGAGGCCCATATTTGGACCAGATCAAAACCATTTTTAAATAACCTAAAAATGATGTACCTAATTACAATGTATCTACTATTTATGAAAATAATTATAATTATTACATTTAAAGTCAGCTAAAGCATCACTGGTCAATGGAACACCTTACCTTGAGGAGCTACAACGTTCCGGGCTACAATCGTGAGGACCGCTCCAAATTGTCAAAAAGAAAGCTTCCGTTTACTGCTGATTAGATGAGAAACGAAAGGAAGAAATAGCAAAAACCTCAGAAATCAAAGAACAAGAAGAAAAAAATCTTCCTTCACCGAGTTCCTCCGACTCAGAAGATCAGACCCCTGGATGACTCCGATTCGGATTTTGAGGGGACCACAACTCACAAAAAACCCTCAACAAGACGATTTCTGTCTGTTTTGGCAACAGTTGTTGTCCTAAGTGCAGAAATGGTGAAGATTGGGTGTAGCCTGTTACGTGTCATGGGCGAGCACACACAGAATGTGCTGGTTGGGAGAGAGATGGGTATATATGTGATTTTGTAAGTGAATTTACAATTTTGTGCTTATATTGTACTATTTGATAGATTAAATGTTCACAGGTGTTGTCATTGCCAACAATGTTAATTCTCTATTTGATAGAGAATTTTACCGTCTTTACTTTTTTCATTATATTTTTTTATAGAGGTTAGGGGTATATTTGGACCACATTTTCAAAATGCAACATTTTGTCACTTTTTAATAAGCACTTTTTATGAAACTGGGATTTTTTAATTCTGAAACTTTCCACAATTGAAGGATATGAGTCAAAGGTACGACTCAAGGTTTAAATTCCTCCATATGTCCAAAAATGTGCCAATTACATTCAAAAATCAAAAGCTACCCCATATTTGGACCTTCTCTTCTAATTCTAACATCTCCCTTGTCTGCGGCCCCTCAAAGTCACCTCCTTTTAATTTGGCTGGAGATATTTTTAAAAAAATTCGTTTATTTACAGGAAACCTTTCAAATTTCTTTTAC
This sequence comes from Acheta domesticus, assembly GCA_031308135.1. Lineage (NCBI taxonomy): Eukaryota > Metazoa > Arthropoda > Insecta > Orthoptera > Gryllidae > Acheta > Acheta domesticus. Next base: position 91,693,396 of record JAHLJT010009436.1, on the reverse strand, counting down.
CATCAATATACTGATGACTTTTAAATCTTCACAGATATTCAATTGATAAAGATTGTACCCTATTGCTTCTAGTACAGCATTGGGTGTGTAAAGTCTAGCACAGCATTGGATGTAGCAGAGAAAGGAATGGGTGGTTTTACATTGCATATGTGTAATAAGACTGCCTTAAAATATTGCTTGGGGTACGTTCATAAATTGGTGCCATTCCGAAGGTCTTTGATGTTGCTTCAAGTCCATCAAGAGACGATTTTCATCATTACAGAATACTATTGGACCATCTAAGGGAAAATATTGCTCTAGATCATTACTTCTCGGTCTGTAACGGGAAATACAAATATTATTATCTAACATATGTTTTTCTTTCAGTCTCGATGCTAACAGATCTGTTTTGAATACGGATAGCGAAATCATGCGCTAATGAGATCATGCAAAAAACAAACAAACAACCAAACAAAAACACAAATGCAAGAGAAGTTAGTTGGATGACATGATATATCACATAATCTGCATCAAAACAATGTGGGCGATTCAGAGTTACAGCAATTACTTTGTATTTGAGTATTGGAACTCTTTTCCTCATAGAAACTAAAACTGACAAAATGGAAATCTCCGTATAGAGAAGACGTTAATCGGGATACGGCAAACTTCAGAGCTCACTCACCTTTTGCGTTGAAAACAATGGACACCGCGCGGGAACACCGATAAACCACTGTCATAAAACTTCTTTTACTATATTCAGCAGAGATCATATGCCTTTCTTGTTGGACGCACTCGATGAGACTCATGTTCCGGTTGGTTAGCAACAGGAGTCACAGAATTATCTTATTTCTGCTAAGGGCACGAATGTGATTTATGTTACACATCGGACAAGGGAAGTCTAGTAATAGTTCTCGGAAACCATGTCCCGTGAGAACAATAAAAGTACGATTACGGAGAAACTGTGATAAGTGACAAGTGATACCATATTTAAAATCAGCACACTTGTCTCCATTTCAAACATTCATTGGCTATTCTGGCAAAAACACTTTATTGACTTATTTTAAGAATCACACTGCATATACGACGAATGACAGGAGCCAAAAATTCTACAATAAAAACTTACAATTATGAGGGTTAACATCTTTTACGACAGCGCCATTCTATTGAATGTATTAGTTGGTCAGTTCCAAAATATCCTTTCCAGCGTACACATTTTTACAGGACTTCTGAATATAAATTTTCTATTCCCTAAATGCATATTTACGTTATATTTTTATATGAATTTGGAAAGAAGGTTCTCAAGAATCTGGCAATTTTGACATGTCTGATATATATTTTCCACTTGATGTTGCCTCTCATTTGCTTCACCGCATTGCCACTGTGCATGACCTTTCCACAACTTCATTAAAAAATTCCTATCGTTCTAACGAACATTTTCAATGATTTATTAACAAGGCACATACAAGACAGGAAACGTTTCCGTTACAAAAATGTACGCTAAAATGTATTGTGACCATCCGTTTTCCCTCCGAAAGCTCAGGAAAACGTGGCACATTTATCGCCGGCACGAAGAGCATCGGTACTCATAGCGCGCGCCGCACAGACTGAAGAGAGCTACTGATTAGTTATCATAGTTATCACAAGAGTTCACTAGAATCGCTTGGCATCAGCAGTCGTTTTCGTGAGCTCCGGAGAGACCGTGCCATTCTCTATCGCCATCGTCTACTCAGCCCAACAGTGTTTAGTAGAAGTCTAGTGCAATTCATTTAGTACTGTGTTTTTTGTGCAGTGATTCATTCATATTTCATTTTCATCAAGTGCCATTATTGAAAACATAAAGACTGAAGCCTCCTCGGCAAGCCTTGGCCTCGGCCAAGTCGTAGCGCAATCAATGGCGCTACTCTACAACCCAGAGAGCGCCATGGAGACAAACTCCATTCATCAGAACGAAACCCAGCTCCCCGGCATCGATAGCATGGGACTACAACATCACAACGGTCATCTCAATCTGCTGTCCCATGAAGGAAATATAGGTGATACAGATGCAACATACCTTGACTTGGCCACGGGTGGCCTCCAACAGGTTAGTAACCAACCGCCGTGCAATGGCGCAGTGAATGTGTCTCGCAGCCAAACTGAACTAGTGAGCAACCCTATCAACGGAAAAAGAGGTCACAATGACAGTGATTTGGATTCGAGCTCCCAACCAAATAAAAAATCCACTAGCAGCGAACAAGACCCATATTCAGTGCCAGTGAGTAATAGATTCGCTCCCCTAGAAAAACTAACCGAAAATGAAAAAAGATTCAGTTACGTAAATGAAAGTGCACCACAGAATAATGAAAACATAAGAATTCCACCCATCTATGTAAACAATGTGTCAAACATAACTGAGTTTAACAGAGAAATTAAAAAGCAAATAACAAATCAATTCACAACAGACTACAACAATAGCCGAGCAAAACTAATGTTTAAAACAATAGCAGACTTTAGAAACGCTATAAAGCATTTAATAAATACAAAAAGACAGTTTCACACCTACAAAGATCCAGCCAATAAAAAGTTTTCAGTAATTTTCAAAAATCTTCATCCTTCTATAACATTGCAAGAAATTTACGAAGACCTCAAAACAAAGTGCACATCCCTAATCAGTGTAACCAGGCTCCACAAAAACAATATTCCAATACCGATTGTAGCAGCAGAATTTGACGGTCACGAAAACATAGACTTAATCCTTCAAATTAAACAGATTTGTAACTTAAGTGTAAAACCTGAAAAAAGAAGAAGACCTTAGGGACCAATTCAGTGCTTACGATGTTTAGACTTTGGACACACAAAAAACCATTGTAATCACGTAATAGCTTGTATTTATTGTTCCGGAGATCACTATTCTGCAAAGTGCCCACAGAAAAATCTACCTCCCATTTGTAAACTGTGTAGTGGGGACTCATAGAGCTGACCTTAGAACAGAAGAATGCGCTTATTACCAAAAAATCGTGGAACCCATATCCAAAAGAGGAGAAATAAATAACTCAAAAACTAGTAGTAGAAATAACCCGCCACCAAGGCTATCTTCAGAAAACTTCCCTAACCTCCCCACAACCAACAATATCCCGCATTTCACTTTCACTCCAATATCGCCACCAAGACATACCGTACGTAACCAGCCCTATCAAAACACATCACAACACAATATGCAAGCTAATAATAACACTAATACGTTCATACACACATTAATAAATTCTATCTCTTCCTATATAATAAATCTTATTAACACCATCATCCCAACAATAATTAATAATGTACAAAACTCACTTTCATCATTTTTTACCAATAATAATGGCAGGACAACGCCATAAAGAAAAAATAAAACTATTAAACTGGAATGCCAATGGCATTAATAACAAAAAAAACAGAATTAACACACTTTCTAAATGACAAAGCAATAAATATAGCTTGCATAACTGAAACTCACTTAAAGCCAAGTATCTCTTTCAGAATTCCGGGATACAATGTAATCAGAAATGACAGACAAAACCAAAACGGCGGTGGCGTATTAATACTAATTCAAAATCTATCCCGTACATACAAACCAATCTTCCATATACAACCAGGCATAAACAACAGGCTAGTTATAGCAGCATACAAACCTCCCAAAATTAAAATAAATCATACAAATATAATTGCATTACTTCAACAAAACACCCCTATATTACTTATCGGTGATCTTAACGCTAAAACTACAAACTGGGGATGTAGAACCTCCAAACGGCAGGCCTAATGCTACTAAAAACCATAAACGATCTAAAAATCCAATTAATAACATCACCAGAACCAACTCACTATCCACTAGACCCAAACAAGCATCCGGATATCCTAGATATAGCAATAACTAACACACAAATAAATTTTCACTCAGTTCCTCATTTCGAACTAGATTCAGATCACTTACCAGTCGTAATTTCAACACACCAAACCTCTCCCCCACACATCCCCACCTATGCCCTTCACACACAAAATATCAACTGGTATAAATTTAAAAATATTGTAAATAATCAAACTCCCCAATTTAAAACTTAAAAACACCCTTAGAAATAGAACAAGCAATAGCACAACTAAATAATATGATTATTAATACAATTCAGTCACTAAACAAGGACAGATCTCTTAACAGTAATAAACCCACAAACGATAAATTGCCTAAATCCATTTTGGACATAATAAACACCAAAAATAAAACAAGACGACTATGGTGTATCACCAGAACACCACAATTAAAAAAGAATTTAATTTGCTAAATGCAATAACTAAAAAAGCAGTATCTGACTACAATCATTCAAAATATAACAATCTAATCCAATCCCTCCATACAAATAATAATACACTTTGGCAGTTTACTAAAAAGATTTTTTAAAAAGAAAACGCACATCCCACCATTGAGCACTCAATCAGGAAAAACGTTCGCACCATTCGAAAAAGCAGAAGCACTGGCTTATCATTTCGAGCAAACTTTCACTTCCAAACAATACCCCTCCACATCCAGATCATAATAACATCATAAATCTAGCAACAACCCCAAGCTACAATGTTCCACACAAAATTAAGTTCATTTCCCCCACTGAAGTTAAAAGCTTAATAAACAAACTCCCATTAAAAAAAGCACCAGGACACGATAAAATAAGCAACATAATACTAAAAAATGTACCCACTCATACGATAGCCTACCTAAACAACATATATAATTCTATACTCAGAACAGGTTACTACCCAACAATCTGGGAAAATTCCAATATAATTCCCATAGCAAAGCCAAACAAAAATCAAAGTATTGTCGAAAACTATAGACCAATTAGCCTTCTTCCATCGTTTTCAAAAATTCTTGAAAAACTAATACTCAAAAGATTAAATGCCCATCTGAGTAAAACCAAATCAATACCTATGCACCAATTTGGATTCACCAGCAAAGTATCTACTTCACATCAGTTGCTCAGACTTTTCCGAACACATTCACACAGCTTTCCAAGAGAAAAAAACACACAATAGCCACATTCATTGACATATCCAAAGCATTTGACAGAGTATGGCACCCAGGATTGCATTTACAAACTCCAATCAATAGGGACACCCAACTATCTAATAAAAGTCTTAAAAAACTTCATCACAGACAGAACTTTCACGGTAATGGTTGAAAACCACATCTCTAACCCGCGTAAAATAATAGCAGGACTGCCTCAAGGATCACCCTTATCGCCTACTCTTTTCAACCTTTATACAGCAGACATACCTACTACATCAGACACACACACAGCACAATTCGCAGATGATACAGTAATTTACAAGTCCAGCTACTACAACCAACCTCATCAGAAACAAAATCCAAAAACATTTAAATAAAATAGAAGACTGGTCCATTAAATGGAAAATAAAGCTTAACCCGACCAAATCAGCAACAAAAATCTTCTCACTCAGGCCATTCTCCACCCCCGCCCCACTCCATATAAATAATAACACAATCCCATGGATACCACAAAACGAAACTATCAAATACCTTGGACTAAATTTCGACACCAGGCTAAATTGGAAATCCCACATAACCGAAAAGATAAAACTCACTAAAATAAAGTTAATCCAACTAAAGCCCTTACTCAATAATAAAAGTAAACTATCATTAAGCAATGCAATAGCCTTATATAAAACAATAATTAGACCGCTCATGCTATATGCGTGCCCAATATGGATAAATGCCTCACCAACCAACATAAATAGAATTCAAGTTATGCAAAACAAATTCCTCCGAATAGCAACAAATGCTCCCTGGTTCATATCAAATAGACAACTCCACAAAGAATTGAATCTACCACCTATTACCCATCACATAGCCCACCTCTCTAATAATTTCTTTTTAATATAAACTCAGTACCCCAAGCCGCCCACTATAACCTAGCATCTGTCAATTATTTCCCAACCCGTATCAAAAACAGATTCCCACTAGAAGCATTTTTAAATATTTTCTCCACACAGTAGCTAAAATAGTAGGTGCTCCATGAGTCCCCTACATCAAATAGTAGTTAGTTTAGAAAATAAGTTAGAATAAGAATAGTTTTAAGCCAACAAAAGGCATATGAAAAAGTAATTAATTACTGAACTATGTAATTTCAACAATAAGTAAATAAATTTTAAAAAAATTAAAAAAAGAATCGCTTGGCTAGGGTAACAGCGAGACATACTACACATCCCGTTTCTTTTCGAAGCGTGTCGGCAAGCAACGAGGTTGAACGGACGTAGCGTGTCAACGTGGACGCCATCAATCCAGACGCGAAGAAAAGGCATCAGAGCTCTTCAAAGACAAAAGGAAGAGGTAATTAATTCTTTGAATTAGTGCGAAGAGAATTACTATTTAAGGATTAATTAACAAGATGTTTTAAGAACAGTGGGAAGAGGGGAAGGAGCCCTGTTACGTATAATTGATTAGAATCTAACACGTGGTTTTTATATCCTTCTTTTTCAGCTTTTCTTTTTTGTTCTTTATTCTCTTTATATGCTCTTCGCTTATTATATTGAATTGAATTCTACTGGATATAACTGGAAAATACTAGCGGCATATGGTTAAAACATTTACGTTGGCAAAAGACGAATATTTAACCACACCGTTGGCCCACAGGGAATTCTACTGCAAGGGAGATTTGGTAACGGTACCCGACCAGCGGAGCGAGCAGCGAAGGGAAACACCCAGCATCAAGGTCACCGAAGCTCGAGTTTCAGAAGACGGCGAACGAAACCCCGTATTGAAAAGGATTTCAAAGTAAGAAACTTCCTTTTACAAACGTTCTAGTGCCCAGAACTCGTTTAACGAAGCAGATAGAGTAATTCTGTGTAAACTGAGAAAAAGATATAATGTTCAGCTAGTTAGAGAAGAGAGTAATTTTTTTATACTTTAAATAACAATCTTTCTTTATCCTTATTCTTTGTAAAAAACAGTAAACAGTAAAAACTTAATTTTTGTGTTACATGAAAGAGAATATTAATGGTACCAAAGAATGTGTGAAGGCCTAGTAAAATTTTGATTTGATGAGAAAGACAGTGTAAATTAGTAAAGTAGCAAAGAGAAGGGTGTATAGATTTAAGAATTTTCTTGTGTATTTTATTTTCAGCAATTGACAGCGTATTTTTGTGTTTTTCTATGTATTTATGAGTGTCAAGTGTATGAAATTTCTATGCCACAAAATTTTTCATCTTAAGATTATAGTAAGGTTTTTAAGAAATCTGTGTTTTAATCTGAATGATTCGCGAGACCGTGGTGTAGAGAACCCACGTCCTTGATCCCACCAATTTCAATTTTATGTGCCCCACCATCATCCCAACTGAGCTACCAAACATCCTAGGGAGATTATTAAAAATCCCTCTCCCCTATCCCGAAGACGGTGGAGGTCGCAGTAGCATCCATCTCTTCTTAAAAAGGCATCTTCATGCATGCATGCATCTTCACTTCGTTAGTCACAAATTCTTACAATACAAACAAATATTCTGTTAATGCTCTTTTAATGATGATTATACAATTTTAACGATGAAAAATGCGCTTAGACAAAGCAGACATAATGTAGTACGATTAAAAATTCTCTGCTTATTGACGTAGACAACGTATTTTGTATTTAACCTGTTTTTATTTCGCTCTAATACTATAACTTTATAAGTACGTGAATAAAAAAATATTTTCTCCTTTTAGTGAACATGTCTACACATGTTTTATTTTAAAGACAACCCCGTTAATGGTATCAGCGTTAGCAAAAGCGATTATCAGATGCTTTTGCTGCCTAATGAGATATAATGAACATACTATAAACGTACGTAGGAAATATAGAAATTGAAATTTAACTTGTCAATAAAGGTGACCGCTTGTTCAAACTTAAAAATGGAACCAAGTTGTTTTTCTTTATTGTCAGTGAGAATTAAGACAGGTCATCTCCTCTACAGTGGCATCCATTGTTTCACACCTGGAAGTTCTTTATCTCGTCTCTCTCGGATGTCACTTGACGGATATCCTCTTCTCATCGCACTCTTTTCAGTCTGCCAGCAGTCGCGTCCACCACATGGTCCAGCATTTCTATGTGCAGACCGCTGACACCCTCTCGCCCCTTCAGTGTCCGAAAGCCGTGTCGGTCGCCTGTATACCCTTCTGTCTCCCGACTCTAATTAGAACGTTGCGGTTTTCGGCAGAAAATACGGCTCTCCAAATTAATATCACTTGGAACAAGATGCCGCCCGGGCGTAATATAATTAGTTCTGTGAGGCTCGTTGCGAAGCGCGGCTACTCCTATTTTCAGGTCTCGCTCTGCGCCGTGCGGGCTCCGCGTTATTGCCTTTTAACGGCGGCTTCTCCCCTCCCCACCCTCCCGAACCCATTCCCTCCCTCCTGTCCCCTCCCCCTCATCTGGGCCTGCAGGGCGAGCGCGCCGGGGAACCTCCGGGGACCCCGCCGGTGGGGCGTGAAGTGGCTGGGGAAGGAGGAGAAGGGACAGAAGGGAGGTCGGGCGAGAATGAACGGATCAGGGTTGAGTGAAGGGGCGGATGCACAATGAAGCGAGGAAAGAACGGATGGGGAAGGGTAGAGAAAAGCAGACTGTGGAATGTCTGACCCAGTCTTCAGGTGATGTGAAAGCTGAGAGTCCGAGCGGGATATGTTCGGGACAAGAACGTGAAGATAACAGGAGCGTGTATCGAGTATACGTCAACATGGGCAGGTTAAAGCAGGGATGATATCAATGTGTCGCGTTTTGCGACATTCATGACTCTGAGATGAGCGAAAGGTTAAAATCTTACATATTACAAATCAAGAGATGACAGATGGCTTTAACGGGCAAGACAGGGAATTTAGCTAAAATAGGCGGCTGAATAAAAGATACAATTATTACAAAAGATACAATGAATGCAAAAATGATGATATTGCTTATTCCGGAGAACCTTAAAATTAAGCCGTTAATGAATACTCTTCAAATATAGGAAGTCTTCTATGAGTCTATTTCGTTTTTAAAAAAAGTTTATTGAACCACAGAGATTGTTCCTATGACTCTAATGTTCGCTACAAGAAAAGAAAGTACCAAATTAATTAAAATCGTAACAGATAAAACATATTTACACTCTAAAGTATGCCCAACAAATTATTGGATTTTTTCAAACCAGAATGCAATTCTCTCTGCTGAAATGGAAACTACCATGAAAAAGATCAACAGAAACAAAGCATTTGCAGGGATTATAAAAGTGAAGCTAATGCTTTGTAAAAGTTGATTTTAAAATGTTATTGATCAATTGAATTACGCCTAAAAATACCAAAAGTACAAAATGTCACGCATCTGAATTGGGTTTATATACGGGTTACTGAATATCAATTGATTCTCCATGAATTTGTGAAAAGTCCGTTATTTGTTTGTGCTCACAGACAGTTAAAGTTTACATTTGTAAAATAAAGGGATGCCACTTTTCTACGCTAAGTGAATAAAGTATTTTCAAACTATAAGCTATTGAAAGAACATACAATTTGCCAAGTTAGTGGTATTTATTCAAGCCTAGTAGGAACTTGAACCTCTTTTCTAGGAATACTTAATAAAATTTCTTTGATGTAAATCATATTATTTTGATTGTGTTTATGCTATACAATAGAAATAACCTAGGGACAATAATAACTTTTCATGAACATTCAGAAAATAAAGTGATGCAGTTAATGGAAAGGATCAGATTTCGATCTGTGTTCAACGTGCAGCAACACATCGAACAGAGATTAAATCAATGCAAAAGCAGAAGCACTACGACAGTTCATTGCGAATAGGATTAGAGGGGTGGTAGCCGCTTTCAAAGACCCCCTCTTGCTGAACGCACTCCCATCACAAATTCACATCTGTGACCTCTGTTGTTCCTGTTTACCTCACCGTTTTCCCGCATCCACAGCTTCATTTCCCCATCCACCTCGTAGCATCAATTCTACTCCAAACATCAAAACTCCCCTCGCAGGCTCCACCTTTTGCATTTTCTCCCCAACCACTTCCCCATACAAAACGTCAATGTTACTTTTCCCAACCGGCCCTTGCTCCCTCTGGCATAATTCCCTCAGCTTCGTGTTAATGCTCTCATTATATTGGGGAGTTCATCTACCCGGGGAAGAAAGAAAAAAATCTCACTGAATTTTGCAGGCAAAATGAAGCTGATAATTAAATCTAAGTTTGAGAAACTGTTGCAAGATAGAAACTTGGGATTTTTGCGGAGTATTGTGGTTTGAGGGTATGCTGTAAAATAAGTTTTAGATCCCCTTAATAATAAAAAAAAAATTAAAAACCGACCGGATTACTAAAAAATAACAGGTGCTATTGATGTTATTGAAACAACATCTGACTATGTCATTCGGTAGATTTCGCATAGCGTATTTCGGTAGTAGAAGCACGGAACACTAAAGGGAGTAGAAGCGAGTTTGGCGTTAGGGGACGGGCAACACCACTTTCGATAGAATTCACTTACTGTAAATGGCATAGGGTCGGATAGATGAAGTGAGTTTGGGGGTTGAAAATACATTAGGCAGGCTTCTCTAAATTAATTTCAATTGGTGTCTCTCTGGATTTTGTGTATCGAGTAGAAAGTTTAGTGTGCATTAGGGATGTGTATTTATTTTATCTTCATTTATGACGCATTACTGCATAATATAATCAATATAAAGGGCAATAATTAGTTCAATTTTCGTTCCTATATAGTTCAGTGTGTATTAGGGATGCCTGCTCAAGCTGAGGCCATACAGTTTTAATGTATAGTGTATTTGTTTGGTCGAGTTCATTTATAAGTGATTTATCAATATAGACACAGTTGAATAGACTCTGTATTTTATTGTTTTGTCCTTTTCTTCCTTTATTACCCTTCAAAAACCAGTTTTTCAGTTTCTTAAAAATAAAATTTGTGAAACGTACGTTTCCTAATTCATTGTGATTCTCGCTGTTAGAAAAAATCTAAAAATTCTGCATTTATTTAAGAAGGTCCGACATTTTTGAACTCACGGAGACAACGCTCTGGAAATGCCTTTCTACATGGCTCAGCTCTGCATCTGTTTGTAGTTCTTATCACTTCCGCGAAATGATACTATTTGACAAGAAGCTGATTAATTAATGTGCCACGTCCTAACATCACACGCGAGAAATTGCTTGATATTTCGACACCGTTATTGTAGCCTCTGTTTAGAATTACCTTCAGTATATTCAGTTTTGTTCCTTCGATTTCGTAATTACGCATAATAATTTTAATTACGCTGACTGATTTATTTCATTATACTTCGTGTGTTATAAACAAAACTGTTGAACCAGCAAATTATCTTTATGCTATGTTACAGCTGTATTCGTTTAAGAACTCAATGGCCAGTTTGTCGAAATACTATTACAGAAGTGTAAACCATTATCTATATCTATACTAATATATAAAGACAGAACTGCACTGACTTACAGCGCGATCATCTCTGAATCTACTGAACCAATACTGATGAAACTTTTGTACTAGCTTCCTTTAAAGGTCTGGAGTAACATAGGCTATGATTTACAACAATAAACCTTAACATATTCACAAAATAATTACTTTTCTAGACATTTTTCGGCTAGCATTACATTGTAGATTCAAGAATGCATCAATGTTAATAGTTAAGCTTTGCGCCACCTGAGGCGCAGTCTTCGTGAAAACTGAGGATGTCTGAGATCTACTGCTCATTTCATCAACAGCCAGAATTATTACGAAATTCACTGGGGTTTGAATACGGCTATTTACACATGTCCGTGAATGTTAGTTCAGAACATTTGTGTATCGTTTGAACGTCAGCCGTAACAACAGTGGTAAGGAATGTCAATGTACATGAACATGTAATAAGTAATAATACACAGTATAATGTTGAGTTAGGTTGAGAGAGTAAAAAGTACAATAACATACAATGTAGTTGAGTTAGGTTGAGGTAGTAAAAAGTATAGAATGTATAGTAATGTACATGACATAGATATCGTATATTTTCAAAACAACCTCTTATTTACAGGAATTTGTGAATTCTAATTGTTGAAAACAATGGTGAAACGGAAGACGCATTTGTCAAAATATACTTCAAGTCCGAAAAGATGGGCAGAATATAAAAGTTCAGAATCGGCTACACAAACGCAAGAGCGACTTGCTGAAGACAACAACACTACAAGGAGAGAAGTCAATTTCAATAATTCCTAGGAAGCAGCTGAGCTTTTCATTATGACCCCTAATTTGATTATTTGTGTAGTTCTCATATTCAGATTGGTCATATGGAAAATGTTTGCATGTTTTGTGGAGCAAAAATACGAGCATTCGAACATATTAGCATGTGTTGTTCTAATGGGAAAGTTAAGTTAAGGCCTTTAGTGGAGCCTCTTGACATTTTGAAAAGCCTGCTACTTGGTGAACATCCTTTATGAAAGCATTTCCTACGCCATTTGAGACAATACAACTGTCTTCTTCAGATGACATCTTTTGGTTGTACAGAACATAAAGAAGGATTTTACATGCCTACATTCAAAATTCAGGGCCAAATTTATCATCGCATTGGTAGTTTACTTCCAACAACGAACCCTGGATTTCTGCAGGTGTATTTCCTTTCTGAAGCAGACCAAATGTCTTTGCGTCAAAATATTGTACCTAATTTAAATCCAGAAATTATACAATTGATGCACAGTATGTTGCACACACACAATAAATATATTAAAAGTTCCAAGTATTCTGGATTACAAAATCCTTATCCGAGCTGACATTATCCCTGTCAATTATCACAGAGGCTGTTTCAACCAACCAACAACAAATGAAGTGGCTATATTACTGGTGGATGAAGATAAAAGGCACCGAGATATTGTATTGCACAGTAGAAATGGAAGGTTACAGCGTGTTTCAGAGTTACATCGTGCTTACGACCCTCTTCAGTATCCTCTCATATTTGCTAATGGAGAAGATGGGTATTCTATTAATATTCCACAAGTAATTTCAGGAAGAGGAAACCAAAACCTTTCAAAGAAAATATCTTGTATGCAATACTATTCTTATAGATTTATGGTGAGGGAAGGTACAGTGAATTTTCTGCTAATGTTCCAGCAATTATTGAATCAGTTTTTGTTGACATGGCTGCTAAAATTATTACAGAAAGACTTAACTATATCAAACAATATCAAAAAACATTAAGAGCAGAGAACTACATTCATCTTCGAGATGCAATTAACAATGACGCTAACGTAAATCCACAATATATTGGACAGCAGATCATTTTACCATCTACTTTCACTGGTTCACCAAGGTACCTCCATGAGAAAACCCAGGATGCTATGACATACGTGAGACACCATGGTCGCCCTGATCTTTTTATTACAATGACATGCAACCCAAATGGCCAGAAATTAGAACATTAATTGTATCTGGGACAGAATCCTCATGACAGACATGATATTATTTCACGTGTATTTCATCAGAGATACCAAAATTTGATGAATTTGATCACCAAAAACCACATTTTTGGCGCAACTGTATGCCATATGTCAATAATAGAAAGGCAAAAAAAGAGGATTGCCCCATGCTTATATTCTGATTTGGCTTGAAAGAAAAATACAACCGGAAATTGACTTAATTATTAGTGCTGAGATACCCAATAAAGAAGAAGATCCTCTTTTTCACGAAATTGTTTCCAAACACATGATTCATGGACCATGTGGAGAAACAATTCACGATCGCCATGCATGGTCAATGGTAAATGCAATTAGAGATTCCCACGCTCTTTCACTGTTCAGACTCAGTCAGACAATGATGGATATCCACTTTATAGGAGACGTTCGCCTGAAGATGGTGGTCACATTGCAGTTTTGGGTAGACATTCTGATACACAAGTGGTTAATCGCTGGTTGTTCTTCATTCACCAGTACTAAGCAGATGCTTTTCAGCTCATATTAATGTAGAATACTGTCACTCTGTGAAAGCAATCAAGTAAATTATTAAGTATGTTAACAAAGGTAATGATCGAGCAACTTTTACTGTCCAAAATGATTGCAATGAAATTGAAAAGTACATAAATGGTCGCTACGTGAGCACATCGGAAGCCTTCTGGCGAATATTTGAGCTGCCAATTCATGAAAGATACCCAGCTATAATTCATCTGGCGGTGCACTTAGAAAATGGTCAAAGGGTGTATTTCAACCAGCATAATATTCTGCAAGTCTTAGAAAATCCTCCTCAGACAACATTAACTGGCTTTTTCAAACTGTGCCAACTTTTGCAAAAACTTTGCTTTATTGTGAAGTGCCTGCATTTTATGTCTGGAGAAATAAAAATTGGCAGAGAAGGAAAAATGGTCAACTGGTTGCAGGGCATTTGGGTGTAAGGAGAGATGCTGCTCTTGGAAGAGTTTACACTGTGCATCCAAACTTCACAGAATGCTATTACCTTCGTCTGCTTCTACATCACATTCGTGGTCCAACTTCTTTTGCTATGCTAAAAACAGTGAACAATATCATACAGCCTTCTTACCAGACAGCATGTAAGAAACTGGGCCTCATAGAAAATGATGAGCATTGGAAACATACGCTGAGTGATGCTGTACTTACACAGTCACCATCACATATTCGTGAACTATTTGCGATACTGTTGGTATTCTGTCAGCCATCTGATCCAAGCAGTTTGTGGTGTGAATTCAAGGAAGTCATGTGTGAGGATATTCTTTTTCAAAAGCGTTTGCATGAAGACAACCAAGATTTACCATTCTCAGTGGATGTATTCAATGCAGGATTAATTATTTTAGAAGACATTATTGCAACTTTCAGTGATAAGCGACTTCGTGATTTTGGTATTCTTGAGCCAAGTACACAAAGTTCTGACTATATAAGAGATACATATAGTATGTGTGATGTGCATCGATACCTAAAAGAAAATTTACCGAAATTAGTTCCTGATCAAAGAACAGTCTTCAGCGCAGTTATTAACAGTGTTCAAAATGACAATGGTACCCTGTTCTTCATTGATGCCCCTGGAGGAACCGGCAAAACGTTTGTAATCCATTTAATTATTGATAAATGTAGATCAGAGAGAAAAACTGTCTTTGCTGTCGCGTCTTCTGGAATCGTAGCAACATTATTAAAAGGCGGGAGAACAGTACATTCCACCTTCAAATTGCCTTTGAACACAACTTTTATAGAACAAGCAACATGAAATGTTAGTAAAAATAGTTCTATTGCAAAGATTTTTCGTGATTCAGTATTAATTATCTGGGATGATTGCACCATGAGCAACAGATGTCACATAGAAGCTGTTGACAGACTGTTACGGGATGTACGATCATTTTCCAAATTAATGGGAGGAATTCCAAATTAATGGGAGGAAAATACGTTGTATTTTCTGGTGACTTCCGGCAAACCTTGCCTGTAATTGATAAAGGCACTAGAGCTGATACAATCAAAGCAAGCTTAAAGACATCCCCAATTTGGCAGAATGTTAAAATAATGACTCTCAGTACAAACATGAGAACTTTGTTAACTGATGACTCAGATTCTGCGCAATTTGCAGCATTGCTTCTCGCAGTTGGAAGCGGTTTAGTTACCAATATCAATAGCCAAAATATATTTGTAGATCATCGGTATAGTCACGTGGTTCACACTATAGATGATTTAATTCAGAAGATATATAAGGATGTGCAACCAATCCTAAATAAGAGAACACATGGCTATCGGGATGGAGACGGACAGATCATGGCAGGAAGGAGTAGGGCGGAGAAGAGATACAATGAAAGATATAGACGTAGGCCCAGCTGCATGACATGAAAAGATGGAATTAGTCTTCCTGTCTAATAATATTCTGTAATAATGCCCGGG